>OZ005660.1:66541706-66711706 GCA_963930645.1 Salticus scenicus | reverse complement strand
AAGATTAGGAAAATAAGCTGAAATTCAGTCCAGCAGTTGAAAAATATGCAACAAACGTGGATAGAATAAAGTGTGATTAGCGTGAAGATTTACAGGGCTAAACTAAAGCATTCAGATACATAAAGGGATATAAATGAAAATTGCTGGAAATTCATGCCTTTTGTGTAAAGAGTTTATTTGCACTTTCCAACAATATTAAAGGTGATTATTAATTCAATTAGTCTACTTCTCTGTCCGTCGTTTGATGACGTAAACTAAATACGTTCACAATTAAACTGCAAAGAGTAACGCACAGTTGGAAAATGTTAGTAATCTATGCGAAACGCATGATTTATCGTTTTTGTTTCACTTGTTCGAAGCTTGCAGATCGATTTTTAATGATTAGAATTTTATTTTTTTAAAGTATAGTTATTGGATGGAAAACGCAATTCGGTTAATGACGTCGACGATTGGTACGACAACTTTTTGATAAATTAGCAGAATTATTATTTATTTATTTATTTTATTATTTTTTTTTTTTTTTTTGTATCCAAAATAAATATACTCTAAGTTTCTCTGTTTAAATTTGAAATATTTTTAAGTAAACAACATGCAATTTGAAAATGGATCAAGGCCGTTTACTTAATCAAATATTTTATTTCAATGCTTTTTAAAAAAAGAAAATTTTAAATATCCAATAATTACTGAAATTATATCTTTTGCTTCCAGTTAGAGTATGTAAGAGTATTTTCAATACAGCGGGAAATGTTTGTTTTTCTGAAATTATGAATAATATTTGTTTTCAAATAACAAGATTTATTGGAAATGTTTAATAAAGCGAAAAACTTCACAGAGCGACAAAAGTCCGCTTGTTAATTTCGTAATTACATAGAAACAGACTTTTGAAAAAATCGAAACATTTGTTTCACATGACTACTGTGATAGAAGATAATGCAATCTACATTATTTGAAAGGATGAAGGACAAACTCTCAAGCCAGTACACTTTTTCCCGACTCTGTGAATAGGAGAGCAAGAAATGTTCACATAAATCTGTGATGAATGTTTGGCTAATCATGTAACCCCATATATCATGTCTTAAAGATAAATTAGTCTAAATATTCTAGTCGTAGTCATAATATGCAATTGATAAGTAATAAATAAATAGGTTAAAACGTTTTAGAGAGACAGAATTGAGTTTCAGCTATTGATACAACTTTTGGAAAACTGATAGGAGTGTCTGTGAAAATATAAAAATTATTCTACATTTGGCACACTACTAGTATATATAGAAATCTTGTTTTTTCATCGTGAAGAACACTAACATGCATTTGTTTCTTTTTATGAGATAAATATTCCTGCATTACTCTATGCTAGAAACACATAGACTCGAAAGGTACTGATTTGTTTAGTCTTTCTTTTCAAACGTATAAATTAATGAATAATTTCATTTAGAATTATGGCCTTTTAATTTAAAGAAAGGAAATAAAAATTCAATTATTTGAAAAAACACAGTAAAGATAATTTTTCTCGTTTGAAAATTAATAATATTACAATGTAATTTTCCTGCATAGCTGAATACAAGAGAATTTACAAGTAGATAATAGAAATACAGAGTTGAATACTATATGTAAAAACACATCCTAGTACAAAATTTTAGTTATTTCACTGAAGAAACATCTAAAAATTTATTGAAAGCTGCTGAAATAGGCTTTTGAAATTTATATTTTATGTGAAAAATTTTATGTTATTTCCTGAGAGAACAATTATGCGTAGGAGTTAAACTATATCCCTTTCCTTACTTCTACAACAGTAGAAATATTATAAAAACTCTAAATTATACTTGATACTTTATGATACTTGAGAAGTAAAAATATAAGAATATACTGTAGAAGTGAATCTTTAAAGAGTAGCTGAACCATTTTACCCAAAAATTTAAATTTGCACCTTTTATTTGTGAAAAATTACTTGACAAAAATATTATTTTCACATCTGAGTATTATGGAAACAAAGAAAAAAATAATACTTGGCTTTCTCGAGTATTTTGAGAATATTACAAGTGCAAGTTATGAAACACAGACACGCATCTTAACTGAAAGAGAAAATATATACGGTCGAGTACTACTTGCACTCAAAATGTACCTGGAACAATACACAAGCATGTTTGATAAAGTTGATATTAGTTTCGGGAAACGCCTTTTAGAACTTTACCAAAAAGTAAAACTTTCTGAAATTGACATAATTGTTTTACCAACGATTATGGATGCAGATGCTGTAGAAGTGTTAGATTTCTCCTACACCTACACAATAGGTCATATCACGTTTGTAACTCGAAAACCACAATACAAACCACGAGTGTTTGGTATCTTTGAAACCTTTTCGCTGTCTGTTTGGATAACGGTCCTATCAGCATTAATGGCAATGATTGTAATACATTATTTCCTCTTGAAATGGAAACATAACAGAAGCCGTATTTTATTTCACATTTTTGCGATACTGATGAAGCAGAGTGCACTGATAACACCTTCCTCGTTTGCAGAAAATATCCTCGTGTATTCATGGGTGGTCGGAGCCATGATTCTATGCCTATCTTACGATTCTGTGTTTCTATCTTTTCTCTCATTTCCACCAGTTAATAAAGTAAAAGATTTGTCGGATTTGGCCTCGGCCGTAGAGAAAGGAGATTTCCATTGTATGGCATTCTTAACTCACGGTATTGTTGAATATTTGTGGTACACAAAGCAGACACATTTAAGAATGATTGCAAGAGACATATTGAACAATAGTTTAAGCTACGGAAATGTCTTTGAGGATTTTATGTTAGAGGGTAAAAAGCGAAATCTGGCTTATTTCACGCCGACGATTACTGCTGAAAATTTCCATGGAGAATACTTTATTTCAGAAGATCATTTTTTCGAACATTTTATTGCAATGCCGATTCGACGAGGCTTCTGTTGCAAAGAGGTGATAGATACATTCGTGCACAGAATGGTGGCTTCAGGTCTTTATTTCAAATATTTACGCGACTATCAGCATGATAGACAACACTACATTTCATCCTATAACTCGGAATCCGATACCACTAACCGAAAGTTAACTCTCACTGACGTTGCTCCAGCATTCCTATTCCTGTTGTGTGGTTACTTCATGTCGTTTCTAGTTCTATTTGCTGAATTGTATTTAGGTCGCAAGAAAAGAAAGTCTAAAAAATCTGACAAGACAAAAGGAAAAAACGCATTTAAAGCAACTTCTATAGTATATGGTTCTCAAACGTAAAATTTTATAGAATACGTGAACATTAAGCAGATTATTTTACGAATTATGATTTGTTTACTTAAATTTGTTTTATGTATACAATATTATTTTATTTTAATCTATAGACTTATCTGAGCATTTAAAAATTTATTTAAACTTGTTAACTAAACTTTTTAGCTTGTTAATTAATAGTTATTAACTTTTTTAACTAAAAAAGAATTTATAACTATTAAGTGGCAATAGTTATGTATATACTTTTAGCTATATTTTCTTCTTTAAAGAAAACATTTACTATCTTTGTTCTATATACTACAAATATTTACTGCATTCTTACGTCTGTAAGATTAATCCGAATTCGATTCTAACTAAAAAACTCGTATTACTTACCGAATCCCGATGAATTTTTGCGGTTGCTTTGCGTGCAAATTATTATACAATTGCTTCACGTGTATTAAACTTACAGGATAAAAAAAATTAAATGATCTATGTCTACAACAAAAACAACAATACTCTGAAGTTTGTTAGATTCATTTTTTCCTTAGCATAATGAAATCGTTTTTTCATGGCAATGAAAGTTGAACGATGGAAGATTAAAACTCTATTGTCTATGCCAGAGTGCAGCAGCAGCATACTAGTCCTTCAACGTTCACTCCATATTTGCGTGTGAAATTTGCTAAACTGATTTAAAAATCGCTTCTAGACACATAGCTCACCATTACTGTAATAAAAAATGTTAATTACATTTTTGATTTTCGGGAATTCGTTTTTCTGCATTATATATTTGTAAACTGATTAAAATCAAGAAATAATTAAAATGATCAATAAAAATGTTTAAAAGTAAATTCTATAAATAGAATGAACTCGCAGCAATAGTTTCAATTCAAAATAATAGCATGCTCATTATTAGGTGAAAAAAAGGCACGAGTTCATCATTTAAGCAGCAACTGCGCATTCAAGGCTATAAAAAAATTAGAGCGACTCCTGCATATTGGTTTCCCTGCAGCATTGTTCGTTAAATTTCGAAGTAGTGTTGCTAACTGCCAATTAAAGAAGAACCGAAAATTTTAAAATCGATTAAAACAATGGAAAAATAATGCATAAACTGAAACTTGCTGATACCCGTCAAAACTTGGCGGGTTAATGGTAATTAACTGTGCTACTAAGTACTCTCATATGGTGACTCAGAATCAATGCTTTAAACCAATACATACTCTTTTGGTATGAGGTAAAATGTAGGGCAGACATGAAAAATGATATAAATTGAAGATATGTAAAAACAAAAAACTAACTTTTTTTTTCAACGATACAATGTTAGACTTCTTGACAATTTTATTAAACCCACGCAGTACTCATGTGAAACGATACTTCATGTGCCCAAATAGTTCTGTTTATGCAATGCACCCAAACCATGCATGCATTAATCACATAGCTTAAGAATATTTCTTAAAATACTTTTAAATTTTGTAATTTTCATGCTATTTCCTATTTCTAAAATCTTAAACGCAAATTTAGATACTTTCAATAGATAACCCCCCCCCCCCAAAAAAAAAGGAAATATAATCCAGTACGCATTGATTATTAACACTTTCCAACTGTATGTACTGGTGGTTTCATATAACTTTCAATGTTCTGTGCCTGCATTATCACAGAATAGACAGACAGAAGCACTGAAAATTATACAGATGAACTAACTAAATTTAAAACCACTCGTAGACATTGTTGGAAGTGTTAAAAAGGTATAATGCAAAAGAAAATGCACTATTTACATTTTAATTCTAGCCATTAATGTATCTGAATATTTTAGTGTAGCTCTGTAAATCTGAAGGTTATTCATATCATATTCTATAAAAAACATTGTGTTTGGATATTAACGATACATGTAAATTTCTGTATGATTATTGCAGTAGAAATTTATTCAAATGAGATTTTTAAAAATATCTGTTGTAAAACACAAAGCATTGCCTTTTTTTTTTCTTTTCTTTGTGTGTTTGTCTGTTCGATGTACACAAACTAGTTGTACAGGACCTATTAATGTCATTTTAAATGGTTAAAATTTCATAGTAAAATTCACAAATATATAAACATTTTTAGAAATTCTAAAAATGTTTAAGAACGCTTTACACAAATTTTACAGAAACAGTCACGTTTTTTAATAGCTACGCCTCGTATATAACCTTTTTTAGAGATTCTAAAAATGTTTAAGAACGCTTTACACAAATTTTGCAGAAACAGTCACGTTTTTTAATAGCTACGCCTCGTATATAACCTTTTTTAGAAATTCTAAAAATGATTAAGAACGCTTTACTCAAATTTTACAGAAATAGTCACGTTTTTTAATAGCTACACCTCGTATATAACCTTTTTTAGAGATTCTAAAAATGTTTAAGAACGCTTTACACAAATTTTACAGAAACAGTCACGTTTTTTAATAGCTACACCTCGTATATAACCTTTTTTAGAGATTCTAAAAATGTTTAAGAACGCAGGGGGCGGGAGACAGACAGATAGAAAGGAAGACAACAGGATCGACAGATACACAAATTCAAATCATATTCACAATTAAAACATTAAAAGTGTTAAATACGCTTAATGTAAACGAAAGTACAATTCTAGCAATTTTTTTTAACTCTATGCAACTGAATATTTTTGTGTGATCGTAGATACCATAATTACTCTTTATACTATAATTTATAGAAAGCATTCTTTTGTGCATATGTATAACATATTTCAAATTCATTAAGTTTTGTGCAAAGTAACGTTATTCAAATTTGTTTTCTAGAAATACCTCTCACAGAACGCAATGCTTTGAAATACTTTTGGGTATCCCTGCACACAAACCAGCAGAGGTTTTCACTCCATTTTCAATAGGGAACATCCGATACTGATCTTGAATATCATATATCAGTTTCAAGAAAAATCATAAATATTTATGAGAATTAAAGCGTGCACAGACAGACGGGCAGACAGACAGACAGATACGAAATTTGAAATCATATTCACACTTAACAAGAACGCAAAATCATGTAGTACACATTGATTATTAACGCTTTCCAGATGTACGTAATTATTTTATTGTGTAACTTTAAATATTCTTCACCTACGTAATCACACAACGGACAGGCAGTAATTCTGAAAGGCATACAGACAGACTAATTGAGTTTCTAACCATTCTTAAACATTGTTAGAAAGTGTTAAAAATGCTTAACACTAAAGTGAATGTAACCCTTATATTTTTATTGCATTCCATAATGTATCTGAATAATTTAATGTAGCTCTGTAAATAGGAAGTATAATAAAATTATATTCTATGCAATATATTATTTTAAAATATTAAAAACCAATGTCAATTTTTTTATGATTTTTAAAATAGAAAGTTCTTTAAGTGTAATTTAGAAAGAATGTCTGTCCTAAAATGCAATGCATTGGCATTTTTAGGTGTCCCTGTACACAAACCAGTTGTACAGAAACAGAACCTATTGATGTCCTTTAAAATAGGGAACATTCTGTAGTTAATTTGAATAACACGTATAATTTTGAAAAATCTCTGAAAATATTTACGGAGTTGGGGTGTGCAGATAGGTAAAAAGACAGACGAACAGTACGACTGATAGCTACTTAAACTGAAATCATATTCCCACTTAAAAAATGTTAAAAAGTGTTATATCGTTTAATGTGAACGAAAAAGCAATTTCAGCAAATTTGCAATAAAAGCCTTCAATGTAACTGAATATTTTTGTGTAGCCATGTAAATTTAATGATAATTATACTACATTCTGTAGAAAGCTTTCTTTTGTGCATATAAATAACATTTTTTTTTTTTTTTTTTTTTTTTAAGATTTGTTCGAAGCAAAGTTATTAAAATTTAGTTTATAGAAACACCTTTCAGGGAACGATTGCTTGAACGAAAAAGCAATTTCAGCAAATTTGCAATAAAAGCCTTCAATGTAACTGAATATTTTTGTGTAGCCATGTAAATTTAATGATAATTATACTACATTCTGTAGAAAGCTTTCTTTTGTGCATATAAATAACATTTTTTTTTTTTTTTTTTTTTAAGATTTGTTCGAAGCAAAGTTATTAAAATTTAGTTTATAGAAACACCTTTCAGGGAACGATTGCTTTAGGATACTTTTGGATGTCCTTGTACACAAACCAGTCGTGTTATTTACCCCATTTTCTATAGTAAACATCGGATAGTGAATTTGAACAACATATTTCAATTTCATTTCAATTTATTTAAAATAAAGGAATGAAACTACAGTTCATAAAAATACCTCTTATAGAACAAAATGCTTTGGAAAATTTTTAGGTGTCCCTGTACACAAGCCAGTAGAGATAACCACGCCATTGTCAATAAGGAAAAACCGATAGTGAAGTTCTATCATATAGTTGTTTTAAGAAATTCCATGCATATTTACATCAGTTAGAGCGCGGAAGGCAGACACACAACCCGAAGTTATTAACATTTGGAATGATTTTAGCCTTATTGGAATGTGTTAAAAACATATAGAAAACTATAAAAACGGTTAAGCAATAACGAAAATGCAATTCTAACAAATTTCTAATAATAACCACTGATGTAACTGAATATTTTTGTGCGACCCTCTAAATGATAATCATACTGTATTCTATGGAAAGCATTCTTTTGTTCATATGAATAATATATTTAATATTCATTAAGATTTGTGCAAAGTAAAGTTCTTTAAATTTGGTTTAAAAATACCTCTCACAAAAAGCAATGCTTAGGAATACTTTCGGGTGTCCCTGTATACATGCCAGTGATGGCATGTACTCCATTTTCGATGGGATACATCCGATAGTGGACATGAATCACATATTCCAATTTCATTAAGATTGGTGTAAAGTAGCGCTATTAAAATAGGGCTTATAGAAATACCTCACATAGAATACAAGGCTTTGGAAAACTTTCGGGTGTCCCTGTACACTAACCAGTAAAGGCACTAAAAAGTATTCATTGATGAAACAGTGCTTTATTATATAGTAGGATGAAGTCGTCAATGAATGCTTTTTATCTTTTAATCGGTTTGAGTACAGAAAATTTTTCCTTATTTATTTACTACTTTTTAGGACGCCGATAAAAAAAGCATCCGTTTTAATAAGCAATAAACAATTTAGAATAAATAAAAACCATTTTCAAACAATTGCCCTCGCGCAGTTCGAACTCACAATTTTTGGTTTTTTAGCCCAGCGTTTTGCCTCACATGCGAAAGCGGTTTCGTTGCATTTCTCCTTCCTTAGACTCAAAATCAAACTTTTACGAATGCTAGTAGATACGCGTACCAACACTCATCACTACTTACTCTTCACACAACTAAATCGCCACTACTTCACACTTTAATACTCGCCAAAATAAGATTCTTCGCAATCTACACTACGATCCACTATAATATACACCACCATCCACACTAATCTACTAAAACCATCTCCATCTTATACTTCTTCCTACTAACCTCCTTTCCCTTCATTTCAATCAATACTTTTACAATCACTTCACATTCATCTAACTCTCAGAACCTAATTCTTTCGTTGCAGCACCATGCCGACACGAAACTAATCCGACCTCAACTTTCGCCGAGTCACTGGCGTTAAAGCGATTTAACCGTCCCAACTTTATACTTTGCTGGACCCAGCTTAATTTCACACAAACTTTGGCGACGTTCTGTCGTCTCAACCTGACAAATTTGCCAAACGAATTTTAAAAATCGCTTTTAGAAACATAGCTCATCATAACTATATACAAAATATTTAGTAATTATATTTTGGATTTGGGGGGATTTTTTTTGTTCCGATACATTTTTCTCTAAACAGATTAAAATCAAATAATAATTAATTTAATCAATCAATATATTTAAAAGTAAATATTATAAACATTATTAACTCGCAGCGGTTGTTTCAATCCAAAATAAAAACACGCCCATTATAATGTGAAATAAAACGGCACGAGTGCATCATTAAAGCCGTAACTGCCTATAAAGGAATTTCAAGTGACTTCTACATTGGTTTTTCTGCAGCATCGTTCATTCATTAAATTTTGGAGTAGTGCTGCTAATTAGCAGTTAAAGAAGAACCAAAAATGTTAAAGTCGATTAAAACAAAGGGAAAAAATCGTGTAAAATCCCTTATATCTCAAAAACGAGAGCTCGTGGTAAGACGACACTTGCAGGTGTGCAACTAGATATCATGACAGTCACACGTATAAATTGGCAACATTCAGCGATCATTCGTTTTCGAGCAATGTGAAATGCAAAATCCATTTCGCAAATCGGGATTACTATACTTCCTTATACTTTGTATAAGGAAGTAAAAAAATGAATGAAGAGTAAATTGAAAGTTTCTGATACCCTTCGAAGCTTGACGGATTAACGATATTTAAATGTGCTACTAAATACTCTCATATAGTGACTCAGAATCACTGCTTTAAATCTCTACGCACTCTTTTGGTATAAGGTAGTAGTTAAGGGGAAAGAGGAAATATGGTATAAGTTGAAGATATGTAAAAAATAAAAACTAACTTTTTTTTATCAGTACAACGTCAGACTTCTTGACAATTTTATTAATCACACGTAGGAGAGTGCTATAATAGTGCTGTTTATGCAATGCACGCAGAACATGCAAACAGAAATAATATAACTGAAGATCATTACATAAAATATTTGCAGTTTTTGTAATTTTTATATTAATTCCCATTTCTAATGTCTTAAACGGAAATTTAGATACTTTTAATGGATAACCCCTGCCCCTTTCCACTCCAAAAAATCTTATATAACCCACACCTTATAACCGTAAATATATAATATCTAGCCTGATTTTTAAAAGATTTTTAAAGTACATAAAAGCAATACTGAACTAGTCTGTTTTGGCTATCACAAAACATTCACCTCTATTTTCATATACAAATTCACGCAGCACAAATTCATATCACAATTATTTTTCCATGATGAATGCAGATTATTTTCATCTCAAAGAAGTATAACACTAAATTTCGAAAGAAAGTCAAGTTTTTCTCCCAAGTTTTTTTCAATGAAATTTTATGTAATTTTCATGAAAACGTAATAAGCAAGCAGTAATCTATTCATATACTCAATGTAGATAATTTTTAAATTATAAAAGAGTAAGGTTTGATGTGCAAAGTAAGTCACTTTTGTTACTTCAAGTAAGTCACTTTTGTTACTTCATCTTTGAAAATGAACTTTCTATTTATTTATTTTATTTATTTATTTTTTAATTTGTTAAAAATGAAACAAGGCTTTGTTTCAAAGATATTGTCGTGTTCTTTTAAAAAGCACTCTTATTGAAAAAGTACACCCTCGAAGACTTTTTTGTCTCGCCTTCGCTGTCGGGTTCTCAACAAATGTTGGGGTGTTATCATGATTGTTAAGGTCGATTGACTATATAGTATATCAGAGATCTGTGTGGAATTGCTTTCTCTGGAGATCACCATTTGAGGCAACTCTATATATTATACATTCATATATACCGGGTGATTCAAAATAGATATTACAGCGATTATCTTGTAAACTAATAAAGATATAAATGTACTTCAAATTAAAAAAACAATAAGGGTGCAAATTTGAATGTTAGCCTGCACAATATTTAATTTTGTGCAAATGATCACCATTGCATTATTCGAGATACCATTTCTTGCATTCGATGTGTAAGGCTCCTGGAGGCAATGGCTTTACTCTGCTGGTGGAGGCAACTGCTGATGACAATCGGCTGCCTCTAGTTGTGCTGGTGGAAGCCACTCCTGGTGTAGGCCTATTGTCACATGCGCCGTTTGTGAAATTGTATCATTGTATCAACAGTTGTATCATTGATGGAACGAACAAAGATATCGCAAGTATGATGTGGGATTACTTGTTGGATATACGGATACATCCCAGTCGCTGAAAGCCCAGAATTCCCATTTCCTACTATGGGTGCTTCGCTCCGAACTGTATTCAGGAGAGATCCTTACTGATGACTTGAAAATTTGTTAAAATAATATTATAAAAATGGTAATTGTTATAATATTATATGATTATAATTATTAATTCCATTTATATTTTGCACTATAATATACAGTATATAAAATAAAACATAAAATTTATTTTGATTTAATTTATTTCTGACCCATGTTACATCTTCCCCCAATTATGGGGGAAGATGCCACACACATTTTTTAATTTTTTCCTATTGCTTCAAGGTTAAGTTCTCTTCTACTTACCGTGTGTGTGTAATAGAATGAGGAACTCAATGATATTGCAAATATCTTATTTAAAATTAAACATCTGTTTATGAATTTTAAATGTGAGGAACTGAATATTATAAAAAAAATTACTGACAAGGTTAAATTCTCACGAGATCAAAAAAAACCGTGATTAAAATTATATATATATATATATATATATATATATATATATATATATATATATATATATATAATTTGAATAATTTAATTCCTTTGCAACACTCAGCAAATGAAAGATAGATGAAAATACCAACATATGAAATTTTAAATGAGATGTATTTCGAATAAAAATATCGTCACGATGATAATTTAATTGGATTTCACTGATTAGTAAAATCATGTTAAAGTACTTACACAGAAGAGAAATGACACAAACATAACTCATAAGCCTAACGATGAGATAATTTGCAAAAACCATACTTCAGGTTCATCCGTGTGTTATTAATATAGGGTTATATTTATGTGCACCATGTGATGTGTACATAACTTACAGAAGATATACAGAGCTGCCAAAATTTAAGCCATAACATTCTTTTTTTATTTGTTAATGAAAGTGCTTTACTATAATGTACTATACCATATAATATTTTACCATGTCCAAGAAAGCTGCTCAGGAATTGAAATTAATTCCTCAAATAAATATGGTAAATAATGTATTTTTACTATTATTTTTTTATAAATATTCATCGCTTGGTTTTTTTAAATATTTATATATATGTAATGTTAAAGTTGTGGATACTGGGGTTGCACTGTCGTGGCTCTTCAAGAAAACAGACTTGATTTATGGAATTTCACTTTATTTATTTAATTTTAGAGAATATGGTCTTAGGAGGCGATGGAGAGTTAGGACATTATATCCAGTCGCAGTACTTTAAGGCTGCAGTCTCGGATCGCGGCACGGAATCACATTGGGGTTTCATGGTTGACGCGGTTAACGGACGTACGGGCCGCAGGGCCCGGGCCCGCGGCCGCCGAATATTCTTTACCCCTTTCTAGGCGATGATAGCTCAAATATCTCTAAAACTCTCTCTAATTTTTCGAGTTATACCCGTAATTTTTGGTGTAATTTGGCGTAGTTCTAATTCCATCCCCTTTCCTATAATTGGCTATCCTTTTAATAATAACAAATCTTATTGGCTGTACTTTTGTTTTTCCCAGACGGTCTGGAGCCTTAACCCGCCAAAGTTGCCACTTCGCCAAGTCATTAAAACATATATTTATTGCTCTATTTTGACATAAAATACTCAAACCTTAATTTAGAATCATAAATCTTTTATTCTTTTAGATTGAATCTTTTCGGTGCGCAGATATTTTTTAATTGCTCATTAAATATTATTTATAGGATCTTTCCAGATATCAAAGTACTTAAAATGATTAAGTTGTTTATTTCACATGATCACGACTGCAATTTCCGTTCATTATTTTTTATGCTTTTAATCTTACAGCCTAATATGAAATCTCCTTTACTTTATTTTGCAATATTACTTTGAAATACAGAATACCCTGAAACTATGAAAATGTTAATTTAATTCTTATTTCTTTTTATCTCTTATATTTCATATCCCTTATATTTCATATATATATATATATATGTGTGTGTGTGTGTGTGTGTGTGTGTGTGTGTGTGTATTATTAAGAATTCTACCAAAGCGAGTATAATATAAGCAACACAAGGTATTGCTAAAAAATGTCCGCGTACAGCAATGTCAATCGTTTGCAACGATCGAGCTCAAGATAAGAAACCAACTATGTAACAGGTCATGGGTACACAAAAGAAAGTGCGTTGTCACACTCAAAACTTAAATTCCAGGACAAGCTAACTAAATAATACGTATGCTTTCCTTGCTTCAATGAAGTAGAATAGCATATGCTCAGCTAACCCAAATAAGATTATTGTTATAATCATGAGATGCCAATGTATATGTATATGCATTTTACAATGTTTTTATTAACTTGCTTTCCTGTCTGTTTGTCCAACTCACTTTCTTCCTTGTTTGTTCAGTACAAATCTTGCAATCGATTTTTAACTAACTTCCCGACTAGCTAGCCATTTGAAATTTTAGAATAGCTCAGAACACGATGACAATGCATTATTTTAATAATTTTATTCAATTAATAAATTATTGAAATTCCTTATGATTCCTCTTTTTATTACGCATTTGATCTTTTTTTTTTTTTTTTTTTTTTTTTTTCAAATATAATTCATAAAAAAAAAAAATAATAATAATAATAAAAAAAGTATTTATTAATACATAGAATTGTCAAGTTTATAAGATTCAACAGAAAATTTTAAAACATGGTATGTAAAACATTCTTTTTGTCTTATATTTTCCTTAGACTGTGTACAAAATTGAGATCAATAAACAATAATAATAATAATAATAAATATGCATACTGCAGGCAACTTTATCAGAGTCTACACCCGAAGATATAGTATTTAAACTACAAATAAATTTTTTAATACATTTTAATATTATAACTTAACCCTTTGCAGCGCAAGACAATTCGGATCATTTAAATTATACTGCCACCGGAATTCCTGAACTAAATTAAACTAAAAGAAATTTTAAATTTTAAGGTTGGAAAAAACTGGCCTTTTCTGATATGTTATAAACGTAAATTTTTGCAGCTGGATCTTAAATTTTGCGTCCTCGCAGCGAGGACGCCGCGCATTAAGGGGTTAAACGTATTTCTATTAAATTAAAGCTGAAGTTTGCTAATAATTAAAAATATTATAGTGATGAAGTTTGAGAATTTTAAAGTATTTAAGGAAAATTGTATGTGCTTATCATTCTAAATAAATAAATAAAATTAAAAAGTCTCCGACCTTTAAAAAGTTAAAAAAAAAAAATCAAAAAACATGCTTACCTATTTTTATAATGTATTTACTTTTTTCTTTCTTTCTTTGTTTATTAATTAATTAATTTATTTATTTTTTGAAAAATTGAGAAAAAGAAAAGAAACAATATTAGAAATAGATAAAGTTAATTAGCAACAGAAGTAAAATTAAAGAGCCTAAAAAATACAATAATCACATTAAATACATGTTAAACGCTATAATACATTATAAATCATACATGATCTAGTTATAAATATGAATGGCATTAAATAACTGATTAAAAACTTGAAGTAAACTTTGGCATTCAAACTTAAAAAAATATTTTTTTAAATTAATTTATCAATGTCTTCTTAATGTAAAACCCAAATATATTTATAATATATGCTATAACCGGCCGTCTTCGTCCGCTTCGCTAATCGCTAAATTTAAAAGAATTTTCAAAAAATCTGTATCCTTATTTCTTTTATACCATTTTATAAACAAAAAGTAAAAACTAAATAAAAAATGAATTCGTTGAAATCTCTCTGAATCTCACTTCGGGTGTCCGCTACCTGCAGCAGCCTCTTTCCCACCAGTGCACCCCGCTTAGACTTAAAATGGGACATTGTACAAAAAGTGATAGTGAAAGTAATAACAATATTCCTGTAACAACCAGTAGTGGAAGAACTGGGAAAATTCCCCTAAGACTGTAAATTTACCAAGTGACTTTAATTTTTTACTCATTTTGTTTATATTTTTTTTTATCTAAGTTTATTTTTTAAAAAATGTATTTATGTATGTTTTGAGAATATTTTCAAATTTCCCACTCAAAAGGTAAGAGAAAATGTGGCGAATAGCTTCTCTTCCCGAAAAAGACTGTTGTAACTGAAGCGAGGCGCGCATGCGCTCTCTACGAAAGAAGGGAAGAAAAAGGTGTAGTTTACGTCTGGTCTTCGACGAAAAAGGGAGAAGCGGTAGCTAAGGCTCCTATACATACGAGCTGGCGCATCAGGCATTTTGTTGCCTTAGGGTTGCCACATGTACCCAGCGCGTTTCTCTGATAAACAAACGACAAACATTTTTTTTTTTTCGTCTTACGTTACTTTAGAGTAACTTGTTTTATTATATTTTATAATTTTAGCTAAGTAAACTATGATATGGAAATTTGTTTAGCGATAAACTGCTATAATCATTCAAGAAGTGAATATAAAGTGTTCACAGACCCTCTATTACTGTGTATTTGAGTTTTGGCGACATTTTGTAAAAGAAACAGAAACCGCCCTGACAGCACATTGTGCAGCCATAGGATATCCCCAGAATAAAATGACATCCTGAGAATGTACTGTGAAAAAAATGTGTTTTTAGGAATATTATTGTTGCTTATTGCTCTTATCTTGACCGGATTAGCTTCAGATCAAGATTTCTGAAAATCATTATGCAAGCGATAAGGACGCCAAGCGGGAAGGCTGTCCTCTTCGGAGGCAAAAAAATGGCGATTATGCGCCGGCCTATTATTTTATTTAGGGGCTCTAGCGGTAGCTAGAATGAAATGCTCTACGGAAAGAATGTTCATATTAACTGAGAAAGGTTACACTTTGGGATTATTTCCTCTTCTGTTTCTACGAATTATTGTAATATATGTATATAGATTGTTTTGTATATAAAAATTGTAAATATAAAGAAATTCGAAAATGTAAGAAAGAGCCCTGTATTATTTCGAGCCCTGGTTGCCTGGTTCTCTTATTTTTAAGTATTTTTTCATTTTAAGCAATAAGTAATTTTTATTCTACGTATCAGCACATCCGAATACGAGAAAATTGGCACAGACATTCAGTGGCCGTTATAATACACTTAAAATGATTTCTGATATAAATTATCAAATTAATAATCGAAATGTGAACACTAAAAAGAAAAATGGCATAGTACATGTCTCTGTGTTGAGGAAATATAATGCACCTAAAAAATTTAAATTACCCATGAATAAGACTTTTTATTACATGTGAATAGATAAATAAAAAACTATTAACTAAGAAAAATTTAAATAACGTTAATTGTATTATTCTACATATACTTATTGCATTTTTACTTTTGATATATTAATTGTTTTATTAAATTGCATTTATTACTATACTATTTGGTACTAATATTGAATTGTATTATGTTTTATATTGCAATGAATGACTTTTGTTTTTGTTTTTGCAATCATGATTGGTTACAACTAGAGTTAAGACTTTTGCTTACTTTACAATGCGCATATTTAATAAGTATTTTTATTATTTCTACTCTTACTATATTCAGCGTATTATCTTATTATGATGATTCTCACATGTTCATATGCACATATTGTGTATGAACTTCCTTTATAAATTCGCATAATTATTTTATTTTATTTATTTATTTATTTTTTTTTTTTTTTTTTTTTTTTCAAAATAAATATACTCTAAGTTTCTCTATTTAAATCTGAAATATTTTTAAGTAAATAGTTAGAGTAAATAAGTGTTTTTCAATACAGCGGGAAATGTTTGTTTTTCTGAAACTATGAATAATATTTGTTTTCAAACAACTTTGAAAAGATTTATTGGAAATGTTTAATAAAATAAAAAACTTCACAGAGGGACAAAATTCCGTTTGTTAATTTAGTAACTGCATAGAAACAGACTTTCAAAAAATCGAAACTTGGTTTCACGTGATTAACTGTGATAAAAATCAAAGCAGTCCGCATTATTTGAAGGGATGAAGGACACACTCTTAAGCCAGTACACTTTTTCTCTACTCTGTGAATAGGAGAGCAAGAAATGTTCACCGAAATCTGTGATGAAAGTTTGGCGAATCATGTAACCGCATACATCTTGTCTTAAAGAAAACTTAGTCTAAATATTGTAGTCGTGGTCAGAATGCAGTTTATAAAGAATAACTAAATAGGTTAAGAGAGTCGCGTTTCAGTTATTAATACAACTTTTTGAAAACTGATAGGAGTGTCTGTGAAAATCTAAAAAAAATATTTTATACTTGGCACACTACTAGTATACATAGAAATCTTGTTTTTGCATCGTGAAGGACACTAACATGCATTTGTTTCTTTTTCTGAGATAAATATTCCTGCATTAATCTATGCAAGAAACATATAGACTCGAAAGGTACTGATTTGTTTACTATTTTCTCATTGTTTAGTCTTTCTTTTCAAACGTAGAAAGTAATGAATAAATGCATTTCAAGTTATAGCATTTTAATTTAAAGAAGTGAAATAAAAAAATCGATTATTTTGGGCAATATTGTAAAATTAATTTTTCTCGTTTAGATAGTAATAATACTACAATATAGTTTTCCTAAAGAACTGAACACAAGAGAACTTACAAGTAGATAACATAAAAATAGAGAACTACTTTGTTAGTAAAATGAAAAATAATTATCTTCTGTTTTTAAAGATATCTAAAAGATAATTCTATATATATATATATATATTAATGAATGATGATTATTTCTTTTTCATAGATTTGAATAATATAAAAAACACATCTTAATACAAAATTTATATTTTCACGAAAAAGACAATATCTAACAAATTTATTTTAAATTTGCTCAAATAGGTACTTGAAAAATTATATTATATGTTATTTCTTGAGAGAAAAATTCTGTATAGGAATTAATCTAAATCTCTTTCATTATATTTCAAAAATAGAAGAAATATAAAAATTCAAAAGTACCCTTGATACTTTATGAAACTTGAGAAGCAAAAACATAAGAATATGCGAAATCAGTGTAACTTTAAAAAGTAGCTGCACCATTTTGCTCAAACTTTTAAATTTGCAATTTTTATTTGTGATAAATTCATAGACTAAAATATCATTTTCACATTTGAATAACTTGGAAATAATAAAAAATAAAGAAATTTTTTTTTCCCGAGATTGTAACTTTTTTTGTGAAAGTTTCAGAGATTAAAATATTGTATCAACATCTGAGTGGTATGGAAATCCTAAAACTTAGTTTTCCAATTTCTTCATTTCAAGAGTATAGTGCAAATATCCTAAATCAGTGAAAATTTTAAAAAATAGTTGCAACATTTTACTCAAACATTTAAATTTGCATATTTTATTTGTGATAAATTTATAGACTAAAATATTATTTTCACATCTGACTAATATGGAAATTAAAAAAAAAATAAAACTTGGTTATCCGATTCGTATAGAGAATATTACAAGTGTAAGTTATGAAAGACTGATACGCTACTTATCTCATAGGGCAAAGATTAACGGTCGAATATTACTTGCGCTGAAAATGTATCTCGAACAATACACAAACATGTTTGATGGAGTTGATATTAGTTTCGAGAGAGGTATTAATCATAGAATTTCAGAACTTCAGAAAAAAGCAAATTCCTCTGACATTTACATATCTGCTATACCACTGGTTATGGATGAGGATAGTGTAGAAATATTTGATTTCAGCTATCCCTTCAAAATGGAAGATAACACATTCGTAACTCGTAGATCAGAATACAAACCACGAGTGTTTGGTATCTTTGAAACGTTTTCGCTTTCAGTTTGGATAACAATCCTATCAGTATTAGTGGCAATGATTGTAATACATTATTTCCTCTTGAAATGGAAACATAACAGAAGCCATATTTTGTTTCACGTTTTTGCGATACTGATGAAGCAGAGTGCTGTGATAACTCCATCTTCGTTTGCAGAAAATATCCTCATGTACTCATGGGTGATCGGAGCCATGATTCTTTGCCTATCTTACGATTCAGTGTTTCTATCTTTCCTCTCATTCCCACCAGTTAATAAAGTAAAAGATTTGTGGGATTTGGCTTCGGCCGTACAGAAAGGAGATTTCCATTGCATGGCATACATACATCACGGTATTACAAAATATTTGTGGACTACAAAGCAGAGACATTTAAGAGTGATTGCTAGAGACATCTGGAACAATAGTTTGAGTTATGGAAATGTCTTTGTCAATTTTCTGCTAGAGGGTAAGAAGCAAAATCTTGCTTTTTTTACGCTTACTTCATTAGCGGAAGTTTTCGGTGAAGAATACTTTATTTCAGAAGATCATTTTTTTGAAAGTGTCATTGCAATGCCGATTCGACGAGGTTTCTGTTGCAAGGATATGATAGAAACATTCGTGCATAGAATGATGGCTTCTGGTCTTTATTTCAAATATTTAAGCGACTATCAGTTTGGGTTTCAGCACCGCGTTTCATCATATAACTCGGAATCCGACCCCACTAATCGAAAGTTGGTTCTCACAGACGTCGCTCCAGCATTCATATTCCTCTTGTGTGGCTACTTTATGTCGTTTCTGGTTCTTCTTGCTGAATTGTATTTAGGTCGCAAGGAAAGAAAGCCTAAGAAATTTCAGAAAAGAAAAGAAAAAATCTGGAGTGACTCCACTCGACTTTCCGAACATTGAGTAATTAACAGTTTTGTAGATAAAGTAAAGAAAGAGGAGTTGTTAAACAAACAAAAAAGAGAAAACCACAATAGAGTGTTTGAGTATTTTTCTCATATATTACACGATGTTTTATTTAACGCTACTGAACTTTGAGCCCATAGATCATAATGACAAAGAATTTTTCGCTGTGTCCCTGTAAAAACCTATAAATGCTAGATTCACCAAAATGCTTATTGTTAGTGCAACAGTGATTTATAATACTCATATAAATTTTCAGCTCAATTGAATAAGGCGTTTAGATGCTATCGTACTTTAAAAAATTTGGTCCCATAGGCCATAATGATAAAGAATTTTTCTTTGTGTCCCTGTAAAAAAACTGTAAGTGCTAGATTCACCAAAATCTATACAGTTGGTGCAACTGTGACCTATAATACGTGTACAAATTTTTTACTTAGATTAATTAGGCGTTTAGACGCTATCACACTTTTAAAAATTTGGCCCCATAGGCATAATGATAAAGAATTTTTCTTTGTGTCCCTGTAAAAAAACTATAAGTGATAGATTCTCCAAAATCTATACAGATTGAGTATTTGTGACCTATAATATGTGTATAAATTTTTTGCTCAATTGAATAAGGCGTTTAGATGCTATCGCACTTTTAAGATTTTGCTCCCATAGGCCATAATGATAAAGAATTTTTCTTTGTGGTCCTGTAAAAAAAATTTAAGTGCTAGATTCACCAAAATCTATAGGATTCGTACTATGGTGACTTACAATATACTTACCAAATTTCAGGTTATTCAAACAAAGCGTTTAGACGCTAGCGTGTTCACTCACAGACATACACACATACATACACACATACACACATACACACACACATACATACATAATCGCAAAAATAGTGAAAACGGACTCATTGGACCTCGAAACGTATAGAAACATCAAAATCTTCAATTCGGATTTTTGACATGATTACAATACTTTCCTCACTATAGTGTTCGGAAAGTAAAAATGCATGGAAAGCAGCTTCGGCAGTACATGGTTCTCAAAATTAAGTTTTTTTAATTATGTGAACATAACACAGATTTTTTTTTATGAATTAAGATTTGTATGCTAATCATTTATTTTCTTTATACAATATTATTTTATTTTCATCAATATATTAATCTGAACATTTTAAAATTTATTTAAGAAAATTTTATTTTTAGCTTGTTAGATTAAAACATAATAATAATAACTGTGAAGGGGCTATAGATATATATCATTTTTAACTATATTGTATTCTATAAAGAAAATATTTACTAGATCGATTCTATTTACTACAAATATTTACTGCATTCCTACTTCTGTAAGTTTTACCTAAAAACAATGCTATCAATTTTTGCACTTGTTTCGCGTGCTATTAATTATACAACTGTTTCATGTGCGTGATATTTACAAGATCGCAAAATTAACTCTTCATTGTTTACATCCAAATAACCAATACGCTGAAGTTTTTTTGATATAATTTTTTCCTGAGCGTAATGAAATTGTTTTCTTTTGTGGCAGGGAAAGTCAGAAGATGGAAGATTAAAACTGTATTATATACGCTAGTGTACAATATATTAACCTTTCAATGTTCACTGCATATTTTCGTTTGACATTTGCTAAACTAGTTTTAAAAATCACTATTAGACACATAGCTCATTATAACTATATTTAAATATACATTTATACATATATACATATATAATAATTTTGATTTTTTTTTTTTCTGAAGCATCTATTTCTAAACTGGTTAAAATTATTTTAATCAATAAATATATTTGAAAGTAAATACGATAAACAGCGTGAACTCGCAGCAGTTGTTTCACTACAAAATAGTAGTATGCTCATTATGAGGTGAAAAAAAACATTCACGAGCTTTTTATTAAAGCAGTAACTGCGTACTCGAGCCTAAATAGAAATCTAAAGTGAGTCCTGCATCTTGGTTTTTCTGCAGAATCATTCATTAAATTTCGCAGAAGTGTTGCTGTTTACCAAGTAAAGAAGAATCGAAATTTTAAAAATCGATTAAAACAAGGAAAAAATAATGAATAAAGAGTAAAGTGAAACTTTCTGATACACGTCAAAACTTGGCGGATTAAGAATATGTAACTGTGCTACTAAATTATCTCATATGGTGACTTAGAATCATTGCTTTAAAACAATATACCCTTTTGGTATAAGATAGAAGGTAGGGGAGAAAGGAAAAATGATATAAATTGAAGATATGTAAAAACAAAAAACTAACTTTATTTTATCTATACAAAGTCAGACTTCTTGACAATTTTATTAAACACACGTATTACTCACTCAATCAATACTCCATGTGCCATAATAATACTGTTTATGTAATGCACCCAGAACATGCAAACAGAAATTATATAGCTTAAGATTGTTACTTAAAATATTAGTAAATTTCGTAATTTCCCCCTTTATTCCCATATCTAATCGCTTAAACGCAAATTTAGATATTTTTAATTGATATCCCCCCCCTCAAAAAAAAATAAATAAAAAATATCTTATATATCACACACTCTGTAACAGTTAAATAATAGTGTCTAACCTGATTTTAAAAACGTTTTTAAAGTAAGTAAATGCAATGTTGGACTAGTCTGTTGTGGCTATCACAGAACATTGTGCCCTATTTTTTGATACAAATTTACACAGCACAAAATTTTATCAAAATTATTTTTACACGTGAATGCAGATGATTTTCTTCTCACAAAAGTATAACACTAAATGTCGAAAAAAAAGTCAAATTTTTCTTTTATGTATTTCAATACAAATGTTAAGTAATTGACAGGAAAACGTAATAACCAAGTAGTAGTCTATTCATATGCTCAATGTAAATAAGTTTTAACTTAGAAAAGTGTAAGCCTTGAACCGAAAAAGAAGTCAGTTTTGTGATTTCAAGCAACATCTTTCAAAATGCTTTTTGTTTTATTTTATTTATTTATTTATTTATTGTTGTTGTTAATGTTAAAAATGAAACAACCCTTTGTTTCAAACATATTATCAAATTCTTTTGAAAAACGCTCTTATTGAAAAAGTACACACCCGAAGATTGTTTTTTCTGTCTTGGTCGCAACAAATGTTGAGGGTTTTGTCTTGATTGTTAATATCGATTGACTACAAGTTTGTCGTTGAACTGTGTGAGATTACTTTCTCTAGGGATTATCATTTGGTGCATTATATATATATATATATATACAATATAAATCGAGGAAGACGCCATAGTTAAGGATGTTTTGCTTAGTACAGCCAAAAGTTGGAATGATGTGATAATGAAAAAATGCACCATCTTATTCAGTGTTTAATTAATTATGTATGCTTATTAATTTTTCTCTCAGTGTTTACACAACTGACAAATTTAACTTCAAATAAACTGGTGGAATTACGGAATCTTTCTCATTTCGAACGGGGAAGATGTCATTAGTTATGAAGTAAGATGCAATGACACAATAAATAAGAAAAGGAAGACAAACATTGGAAAATTATCTGTGAACTAAAATTAACTTTGTAAATTGAAATAAATTTGTAAAATGAAGTTTTTTTTTAATTGGCTTTACTAAAACTAATAAAGGTACAAGTTTGAATGTTAGCCGGCACAACATTTAATTTAGTGGAAATGATCAACAGTGCATTTTTCGAGCTACCATTTCTTGCATCCTGTGTTGTTGTTGTCGTGTGCCACTCGGAAATTCCGAGCCCCGGTAGTGGAACTACCGGACTTATTTTTAAGGCAATAGGGTTGCGTCTTCCGTTATTAGGAACGCCTCATAGGGAGGAAGTACGACTTCTAGTTCCTTAAGCTGGTGAAAGATGGCAGCACCAGCCAAACTCGAACTTTGATCCGGATCAGAGCGAGTTTTGACCCATGTTCCGGTACCCCCAGAGGTATAATTTTTGATGGGAACTTGGAGGACTTTGCGACCACGACGGAATTTAACGTGCACCAGTCGCCATTAGCGTACACGACGGTCTTCGGCCGTCTCGAGGACCGAACCCGCAATCTTTCGATCACGAACTCGCTGCTCTTACCAACCAGGCTACCGCGGCCCCTTGCATCCTGTGTATAAGGCTAATGGAGGCAATGGCTTTTCTCTGCTGGTGGAAGTAACTGCTGATGATAGTCGACTGCGTCTAGCTGTGCTGGTGAAAGCAATTGCTGGTGCAGAAGCCTTTTGTCACATGTGCCATTTGTATATGCAACACTTGTATCATTGATGGAACGAACAAAGGTAGCATAAGTATGATATGGGGTTGCTTGTGGGCTATAAGGATATATTCCATTTGCTAAAAACCCAGAATTTCCATTTTCTGTTGGACTGCCTTGCTCCGAGCTGTATTCAGCAGTGATCCTTTCTAAAGACTTAAAAATTTGTTAAAAAGGTATTGCAAAAATGATAATTGTTATAATATTATGATTATAATTATTAATTTCATTTATATTTTGACATTCATATAACATACAATATGTGGAATAAAACATAAAATTTAAAGTTAGTTTAATTTATTTCTGAACTATATTGCGTCTTCCTCCTCCTTTTTATTTTTATTTTTCATTTAAACAATTTTTTAAACAAGTTGCAAACATAAAACATAATTTTACTCGCAAATTACACATAACTGAGAAAAATATATGTAATACATCTTCCCTTTTCATTGTAATACATCTTCCTTTTAGTAGGATGATGAATTCCAGTCACTCCATATTAAGTCACTCCACAATAGATGATGCAGTCGTTTATTTGAAGACAGTCATATTACACTTTATTAACAGTCACATCATTTTGAGCACGCTGTACAGATCCGTAGCCGAGTCGGGCAGAAATCGTTCCGTTAACGGCGGAACCACGAATCAATCCCCCTCCTGGGACCGTTAACTTAAACTTGTTATTGATGTGAACTATTTAATCAAAAGCTTCCATGGAAAAAGACCCCGATTTTCGGGTGCTCTCGTTTTTATATGGATATTTCGGCGGGAACCGAAACTATTCTTATGAATGCTTATTGGATAATTAGGTCAGCTAAAATCCAGCCCACATTCTTTCATTGGCTGACCCGGATATCCAGGATTTCGTATTTCGCAATGCATTGCCGCTAATTTCAACTATTGCATAATTTTGATTATGAAACTTCTTCTAACTATGATTCCCGCGCTATGATGTGTTTTGCTGAAAAACTAACTTTACTGGGGCGCTAAAATAGAACTCTCACAAAGTTGTTCTTAAAATTAAGATTTATTCTGAGCTAATACTATTAAGATATCATTTAATATTAATTTAGAATCTTGATTATTTTATCCTTTCATATATATATATACCGCCTTCCTCTAGAATGAATAAGTGGCCAATTTCTAAATCCCTTAACTAGAAATATAGATTTCCGAGCTATGCGCATACGGCACGCCAATAAACTGAATAGTGAATAGACGAAATGATCGAGAAATTCTAGTTTACACATTTCTAGATGATGAAACAATATTCTGAATATTACGAATATTCTGAATCTTTTTTATGGCGAGAAATTCTCGCTTGATTTTCCAGAATTAGGTCATAAACCAAGATTATAGTTGCTGAAACCCGCCTCTTGTAGTCTCATTTATTTGCAGAGATTTTTAAATAACATTGCCCTCAAGAATATTGGCAGACACTCTAGAATTCTAACAGGGGCTTCTAGAACTCGCTTTCCAAGGAGACCAGAATTTATACAGATGACATGGAACTATTTTTTATAGAGCCACAATTTAGACTCTAGATTTAAGTTACAGAAATTTTCCTCAGTGTAGATACATTAAAAAGTTTTAGCGGATAATGGTGCCAAGACCCCTTAAGTGAACTTGGCAATATTGACTTGGCACCGCCGAAAGTTTCATATGGAAGCTTATATTTCAATTTAGTATAAATAAATTGAACTAGATTAGGTATCTTCAAAAATATATATACTCAAGCAAATATTCTTATGGTCTTTGTGATATAATTTTTGCAAATTTGAAATCTTCAAGTTGCATTTTTTCAATTTGCATTTTTTCAATAATTCATGATCTTCAAAATGCTAAAATTTCCAGAAATTAAATATATATATATATATATATATATATATATATATATATATATATATATATTATTATGTTTAATTGGCCCTACTTAAAAGAATTAAGGAAGAATTTTGGATTATCTTCAAAAGAAAAAATATTAAAAACTATAAGATAACCCAAATCAATTTTTTTTTTTTTTTTAATTTTTACATAAACATACATTTTTAATTTTTTTTTTCTTAAAAACTATTTAATAAATTTCAAAATTCATCCATAATTTTTTTTAAGTAAGTTCTATTAAACATTCAGAAAAAAATATATTAATTCATTCTTAAATGTCTGTCGAAGTTTTAGCATTTTGAAGATCACGAATGAATGAAAAAAAAAAAAAAAAAATTGCAAACTGAGAAAATACAACTTAAAGATTCAAAATCTAGAAACATTATATCAAAACCATAAGAATTGCTGCTAGAATAGATATTTTACTGAACAAACTTAATACAGCTGAATTTATAACAGTTAAATGGAAATATAATCTTTTATATGAAACCTTGAGGGATGTCATGTCAAGGGTGCCAAATCCACTTAAGCTCGGTTTAATTTCGAAAGGAATTTTTCTTGTTCATAATTCCCTAGTAATTGAAAAAATAATTATCACAATGATTATCACAAAGTAACACAAAAATGAACGTTCTAACTCATTTGAAAGGTTTCTGTTAGATTCAAAAGTCTTCAAATGTGTATAAATAAAACCAGTTCGTTATTAATAAACATACTTCTTCCACAAGCATTATTTAAACTCTTCTGATAAAAGCATCTAAATAAATTTTCATATAAAAGTGTTTAACTTCGAAGTAAACAATGTCTGTAGAGAAAACTTCCATATTTGAAAAATAATTCAGTTACTTAATGTTTAGAAAATGTATAATCTATTAAGCAAACAGTCACTAAACATATATGCACTTGTCTCTGGAAATACTCTCATGTGAATTCTTGCTTCAGAGAATAAGTATATCTTTTTACCTCAAATCATTTCCGAGTCAAGCTTTATTAATTGGGCGGATATTTTTGTATGAAATAACTTCAACGGGTTTTAGGAAACTATCTGATCCTTCAAAAAGGAATTTAATTGAAAAGGAATAAGTAGAAATAGATCCAGTTTAAGTTATTGAAAAATTAAATAGAGCGTATAAGTCATCCCTTGAGGCAAATAAGTGATTTATTTTATAAATATACCTTCTAAAGTAAATTAATTATAGTAAAGAAGTTTCAATATTTTCCTTTTCTTCTTTTATTTGTAATTTAACATAATATTCCTGCCGTTTATGTTTTAACAAATTAAATTAATTTTTAGAATTTGATGTTAAACAAGCGTTACACATGTAAAAGTTTGTAAATGGATTATTAGGAAATCTAGTATACTCTTATAAAACTGTTTACATCATTTCATGTGAGAGCAATATTCATTTTACTCGTAGAATTTATTTAGTGAAGTAAATAGAAAATATTTTTACTTATTTCCTTTTTTAACTATATTCTATATTCAATAGAATAATCTGGCGTATCACTCACATGACTTTCTCTTACCCTGAAATTTAATACTATAAATACAGGTTGGAGATTAACAGGTAAGATAACGAGTAATGTTATGTAAACCTATGTTAAACAATTCAAATTAGGCTTCGGAAGAGATTTATACGATAATTAGTTCTGTGTGAGGGGGGGTTATCGCCTCACTCAACCCCCCGTTTCATTAATGCACCGACATTTATATAGAATTTAATTCTGTTATTAAAACTAAAAGTTTACTTAAAATTATAGACAATTTTCACACGCAACATTCATTAAACCTTAACAATCTTGGTCAAACTTTTCCAGCAACAAACTTATATTGTAGCGCGCCTATGCTACGAAACCCCAGCGCCCCCAAAGACCCGTTTGGCTGAGAGACCCAAGAAGAGAACATTCGGATTCCAGTTTTCCAGAGAGGGAAGTACATGTGTGGTCGGTGTTTGCCGAAAGTGGCCCACGACCACAAAGTAACACATCTTGTAGGGTGTTGGACTCCTTATTTCTACCATTTCAACTTACCCCTTTAACTTACCCCTGTAAATAGTTTTTTTTTATGTGTTGTGTGTAACTTTAAGTGTAAAATAAATAATGTTTCACTAAGTTAGCCTTATTTTTGAGTTCCGCCCCTACAAATTGGCGCCCACGTGAAATTTAGAACTTTTAAATAAATTTCTTCAAGTCCGCACCCGCTGGACAAAGATAAAGTCCTCATCCATTGGACACAGGTAAAGTCCGCATCCGCTGGACGTCCACAGGATAATACAGGTAAGTGCATTTCACTTTCGGTTTTGTGTTAATACGTTATTGTTTTTCTTGTTCTGAAAATAATGTAATGCAGTTATTTTGAAAACGTAACTTTATACTTTAAACGTAATTTTATACTTTATAAATTGTTTCGATTTCGTTTTGCTATAATGAAGAAAATTTTAATCATTCATTTAAGAATTCTTTGCACATTTTAGTCATTTGAGAACAGATTTTTTGTGCATTGTATTCATTTGAGAACAACTTTGGTTATAGATACCAATATTTTGATAGTAAAGGTAATACATTACCCGATGTATTTACAATCAGGTTTATTTATTTATATACTATTATGGAATAAATTTTTTTTTTCTTTCAATTTTGAGAGAATTTGAAAGCTATACTTTTAATTATAATTATTTCGATTTCATGTAAAGTAGTAATATAAAGTAAAGGCAAACTCACTTTCGGATGCTTGTTATTTAACAAGGTAAGATATTTTATTTCTATTCGAATAAACTATATGTCTTCATATTTAATTGCATTCTTTTTCTTATTGTGTCTATTCTAAACCAAAAAAAAAAAAAAAAAAAAAAAAAAAAACAGGAAAAAAAAAAGAGACATAATAATTTTTTTTTTTTTTTTAGTGATGACACATTCTTTAAACTGATATATATATACATATATATATATATATATATTCTTTTCTTCTGGCGATTAGTTGGAAGGAAAGGATAATTAAATGGATGGATGACTCATTTTGATAAAATTGCTTGAAAGAGATTTTTTTTTTTTTTTTTTTCTTTTATCAATTGCTTTGCAGATTTTTTTATTTACTTTTGTTTTTCGAGTATAAAGTGAAAGGATAAATAGTCATTTATTTGTTTTGTTTATTATTTTATTACTTGCCTACGGAAAATGATTGTTTAGTTTAAATGTGTGTTTAATAAAATAAATAGACGAGAAAAGATATATATATATTTTAATAAGTTATTTTTTATATTACTTGGAACGTGTGTGCTTTAAGCAAGCCACCTTTCCCCCCCCCCCCTCTTCTTTTATTTGAAACATAATGCTGATTTATTTTATTTGATGAATATGCCATTACTTTATTTTATTTTGTTTATTTAAAATCATTGGCATATTTATATAAACATCCAGTTAAAGGAAATATTTAATTTTAATTGGTTGTTTTCTGTTTCACACATAATAGTAAATTGTTATTTACGTATACAATTTTTTTTCTCTCTCTCTTATATCAGCAATATTTACAAATATATATTTGTTTAGTTTTGTTTTATACAAAATTTGCTTTACTTACTTTCTTTTCAATAAATTATGTAATCCTTTAATGACATTTGCTAAAGATAGATTAAATTTTAAAGTTATTTGTTCTATTTTATAGTTTTTATAATTACATTTGGTAATTATTCATTAATTTTTTTTTTAATAGCCTATTTTCAGAGTTCATTAACGTTAAAATAAATAACTGAATAAAAGGGAGTTTTTTTTTTTATCAACTAAAATTATTTTTTCTTTTAATTACAATTGTTCAAGTATAATAAAGATATACTATTTACTTTTGATTGATTAATTCTAAAAAAAAAAAAAGAATATTTATTATTCAAAAACTTTAATTGAACTCTGACATAAATATTTAGTTATTATTTTGTTTGTTTTTTTAACAAAATTTTGGAAAGCAAACAAAAATGGCTTTCCTAGGCAAGGGTAGGAAAATTGATCTCCTTAATTTGTGCCAAGAAATCGGCATTGCAGTAACTTCTGATGCCAAATTGTATGAAATTAAAGATTTAATTATTAAATCTACAAATTATGATGAAGATTTCATTAGGAATTGCCTAACCAATACCATTGATGAACGCTTAGAAAATGAAGAGCAGAAAAAGCATGCTCGTGACAAAGCTGAATTAGAAGAGAAATTAGCACGTGAAAAAGATGAACTCGAACAACAAAAATAGTTCGAATTGGAAAAACTTAGACTTCAAATAGAAGCAAATAAAATTGCACCACCACCTGCTGAGGGTCAGCCTATGCCATGTCCCACCCAACCTTTTCAATTCAAAAAATTACTTCCAAACTTCAACCCCAAGGAAAATGATTTCTCTCTTTTCATAAACCTATTTGAAAGACAAGTAAAATTTTTGAAAATTGAAAAAACAAACTGGGTAGCTTACCTACTTGGAGTTCTTCCTAGTGATGTTGCCCAGCTCATCGCAAGAGAACCTGAGGAAAAGGCCCAATATTTTGACCATGTTAAATACATACTTTTACAGAGATTTAAATTGAGTGCGGATAAATATCGAAACCTTTTCGCTACTCACAGAAAATCGCCTGAAAAAACATGGAAAGATTTTAATTTTGAACTACAGAGTTATTTTGAAGGATGGATCACTGAGCTCAACATTAATGATTTCCAAGCATTAAAAGATTTAATCTTAGTTGACCAACTGAAGAAACGTGTCCCTCCAGATGTCAAAGAACATTTTTTGGATATTTGGAATGAATGGGTAACTCCTGGACAACTTGTGGAAAAGCTTGATACTTACGACAACCTTCGTCTACCTAAGAAAGAAATCAAGATGACAAGCACTGATGCAACCAAAAAGTTTTATCCAAAACAGACAGAACAGAAATACAACTACACTCGAAAGAAAATTTATTCCCAAAATTATGACTTTCATCAATACTCTCTGTCAGGAGTCCCCAATCAAAGTAGGCGGGATTCCGGGCAGGGGCGTAGCGTGAAAATTTTATTGGGGGGGGGGGGAGACCTGACGTTTGGCGGCCTTTCGTATTCCTTATCTGAAAATGCCACCCACATACTTTCAAGAGTGTTGCCATATTAGGGATCGAGGGCACAGGCCCTCTCGTCGGTTAATACGTGCCCCCCCCCTCTTCTTCGGGGCATATTCCTAAAATCTACCAAGAAAAAAAAAGCTGCTTTCTCCCCCCCCCTCCTTTTTTGTACAGAAATTATATCTTACTTAGGTGTTGGTGTCGGTGTTTGGGAAAAAAGGCCGATTGGCTGCTCTAGGGTCCTAGGCCTGAGGGGGGAGTGCCTTCTGTGGAGGTCTTTCTAAGGTGTCCTAGTACGTATTTACGCAAGTTTCGGGGAAAACCATGGAAATTTCCGAACGGCTAGACCAACAAGCGCGGCTTGGGATTGTACCCAGCACCTCACGTCTACCAGCTTGTCATAAAGATTGCGGATTCGATAATCGAGCCAATTGAAGACCATCATGAAAGTCAGTCTCTGGTGCACGTAAACTGTCGTGGCTGCAATGCCCTCCATGCTCCGTTCAAATAATACCTCTGGGGGATACTGAAGCGGGGGAGCCATCCATTCCGCAGAAGATAAAAGTTGTGATGGCTTGTCTTTGGACCGCCACTGGGGCTTTAATCCCAAACCGTCGCCAATTGCCCAATATGTGCCTATTAATCGACATTAAATCAGCTTCCTCGCACTATTTCAAGTCAAGAAACACCAGTTGAATTCTATAGACTTATAAATTTTTCAAAACCCGTAAGCGATGAAAGTAAAATAAAAAAATTGCTTAAAGGATCACTTAGAATCAAAAATTGTTAGTGAGAAATCGTTATAGCTAAATCAAACCTCATCTAATTTCGTTTTGATACAATAGTCAAAACGTATAATAAACTGCTTTTTTTTTTCTTTTTTTTCGAGCTAAGGTCTTGAAAAATCGTAATTTTAAGTTTTTGGCGGTGAGAAAGCGACTGCGCATACTTATGAGTCCGTTGTAAGTATCTGAAATGGGTGTAGATCGCCACAGTCACCGCAGAGCGTGAATTTGCTAAGGTCAGAATTTTCAAGGGTCGTTGCATGTTAAGCAAACATGCTGTTGTAGGTGCCTGAACTGGGAAGGGCGCCGCTCAGCTGGAGTTTGCTGCTAATTTATTCTTAAAGGGTCCTGAATACGATGAAAATTTTCAACAGTCTTTTGCACGGTAAGCGAACAGACTATTGTCAATGTTTGAAATGGAAAATCATGCCATAGGCGCCCCCAAACAGGAGTTTGTTATGATCAGATTTCTTTAAGAGTCGTGAATACGAAGAGAATTTTCAAGGATTGTTTACACAGTAGGAAAACAGGCTGTTATACACGTTTAAAAAGGCTGTTTTAGGTGTCTAATTAGTTAAGAGGGCGCCACCTAACGGGAGTTTGCTACAGTCAGCTATTTTAATGCAAACTTTTTTTGCTGGTCGATGAACCAGTTGGTCGCCGAAGGCAGCTTCTGGTGCATAAAATTTTAAGTGTTTTTGGTAATTAACGATAATCAACAAAATTATCATCCACTTTCAAATGAACTTCAAGGCGCCTAACAACGCCCCCAGAAACTTCATTATGCCTTTGTAGGTGCCTGAACAGGGAAGGGCGCCGCTCAGCTGGAGTTTGGTACTAACTTATTCTTAAAGGGTCCCGAATACGATTAGAATTTTCAACAGTCTTTTGTATGGTAATTGCGATCAGGCTATTGTAAGTGAACAAAACGGGAAATCATGCCATAGGTGCCCCCAAACAGGAATTTGTTATAATCAGATTTTTTAAACGTCATGAATACGATGAGAATTTTCAAGGGTCGTTTGCACGGTAGGAAAACAGGCTGTTTTAGGCGTCTAATCAGTTGAGGGCGCCGCAGGCGCCACCTAACGGGAGTTTGCTACACTCAGACATTTTAACGCAATTTTTTTTTGCTGGTCGGTGAACCAGTTGGTCAGCTTGTGATACATAAAATTCTTAAGTGTTTTTGGTAACTAACGATAATTAACAAAATTATGATCCACTTTCAAATGAACTTTCAAGTAACAAAACAACACCCCCAGAAACTTCAATATGCCGCCCTATTTTTTAAAACATTGGGGGGGGAGACTCCCCCCCCTCCCCCCCCCTTAAGCTACGCCCCTGATTCCGGGATCCCCAGTCAAAGTAGGCGGGATCCCATTCACAATGACAGAGCTCAAGATAAAAATTCTGACACTTTACGAGGTAGAACAAACCCAGTATCCTGTTATGGTTGTGGAGCTCCTAATGTAATTAAATCAAAATGCCGTTCCTGTAACCCATCCATGCCTAAAGCTGATGTCATGACATCCAGTTTCAACAATTTGAACTTTTACAGTTTCTCAACAGAGGATCACCCCAATAGTTTATTAGAAGTGTCCATCTGTAACCAAAGAGCAGCAGTGTGTGCTGATACTGGTGCTACACACTCTGTGGCTGGTGAAAAATTATATCGCCTTCTCCAAGAAAATGGCCATACATTTGAAGATAAAGTCCTGAAAATGACGCTTGCTGATGGCTGCAGTCAACCAACAGAAATCCTCACAACTTTTGTTGACATAAAAATTCAAGGAAAAGTTGTTCCAATAGAACTCTTAGTCCTCAAACATGCCAGAAATAGCCGTACACTTCTTGGTGTGGATTTTATAAGTAAAGCAGGAGTAGTTCTAAATCTCCAGAAACGTCTGTGGTTTTTTGATGACAATCCTCAGGAAAAATTTAATTTTATTGAAGTACCACTTAACATCAATAGTCTATTGGCAGTACATGCTGATGAGTCACATTCATTTGGACTTCGTGAAGATGAAGGTCAACATTTAACATTCCAACAACAGTCACAATTGAATTCCCTTCTCCAGAAAATGCTTTCAACCAAGGGGAGAACCTACTCTATTTATAGAACATCGAATAAAAACTGGAAACCACTTCCCAGTGTCAACGCCACCATATCACATGAATCCTAAAAAGAAAGAAATTTTACGACAGGAAATTAATAAACTGTTAAAGGAAAATATCATTTAGGAATGTGAATCACCTTATGCATCTCCAGTCGTGTTAATCCCTAAGCCTAATGAAACTTTTCGTCTTTGTATTGATTACAGAAAATTAAACGACATTACAGTTACAGATACTTATCCATTGCCCCGAATGGATGACTTACTCCATGAAGCAAAACAAACTTCCTACATGTCAACTATCGATCTTCGTGCAGGTTATCATCAAGTGAAGGTCCACCCTGAAGACCAAGACAAAACAGCCTTTGTTTGCCCTTTTGGAACATACCACTTCCTTCGGATGCCGTTTGGTCTCAAGAACGCACCAGCAACTTTTCAGCGTTTAATTGACCGTTTCCTCAATGGTCTTGAAGATATACTCACCTTAACTTACCTTGATGATATAATCGTGTTGTCGGAATCATTTGAAAAGCACCTCTCAGATCTACAAGCAATTTTTGAGAGACTCTTACTTTTTAAGCTTACAGCAAACAGAGAAATGTGTCACTTTGTATCTCCTAAAGTGAAATATTTGGGATTTTGGATCACACAAAATGGTATTGAAGTTGATCCAGAAGAGGTTTCTTCTATCCAGAAAATTCTGCCTCCCAAGAATGTGAAAGAAGTCCAGTCTTTCCTCCAGACATGTTCATGGTTTAGAAGATATATTCAAAATTTTGCTGATGTGTCAAGACCATTAAGTGAACTCACAAAAAAGAAAGTCCCATGGAATTGGGGATATAACCAGCAAAAAGCATTTGAATTATTAAAGAACTGCCTCATCACTCCCCCAGAGTTAAAACAGGCTGATGGTACAAAACCATATATCATTCGTACAGATGCAAGTCAGTATGCTATTGGAGCTGTCCTACTACAAGGCAACGATTCAGAGGAACATCCTATAGAATATGCCAGTCGTTTGCTTACCCAAGCTGAACGCAACTACTCTACAACGGAAAGAGAAGCCCTTGCTGTTGTTTGGGCCCTGAAGAAATTCAGAGGTTACATAGAAAACTCTGAAATAACTGTGGCATCCGACCACCAACCTTTGAGATGGCTGCTCACTCTCAAATCTCCAACAGGCCGACTTGCTCGATGGGCATTGGAAATACAGTCTTTCAACCTAAAAGTGCAATACGTCCCTGGAAAAGCAAATGTCATTGCCGACATGCTTTCTCGCCCAACCTGTGAAGAAGAAACTTCTTGCGACTTACAGACCATCGTTCTTGATGTCCCAACAAGAACTGCGAGTGACCTCAGGTCAGAACAGCTAAAAGATCCAGAACTGAAGAAAATTATAGATTGTTTTGAAGGTGCCAACCAAGGAGTAGATTTCGCAAATTGGACGGAACGAGGTTACGTCATGAACCAAGGTGTACTTTACCGCTATTCTCCACACTCTGAAATGGAGGAAGCCCAGTTAGTTGTTCCTTCCCATGAAAGAGAAATGGTACTCAAGTTGCATCATGATGCCCCCACAGCTGCACATTATGGAGCTAATGGAATTTTTTCCAGAATATCCTCAAGATATTATTGGACTGGTATGAGAAAATACATCACTGATTATGTGAAGAGTTGTGTAGAGTGCATCAGATATAAAGCCTCCAACCAGAAACCTGCTGGTTTGCTGCGAACACCTGTTCCAGCTCAACGTTTTGAATCTATTGCAATAGATCTCTTTGGACCCTTAACAACAAGTGAAGGTATGAAGTGGATCTTCATAGTTTAAGACTGTACTACAAAATGGGTAGAGTTATTCCCATTAAAACAAGCGACTGCAAAAGAATGTGCCCTAACCCTTCTAAATGAAGTATTCCTAAGATATGGGTTACCTCGTCGTCTAATCAGTGACAATGGTCCTCAGTTTGTTAGTGCAGTCATGCAACAGTTATGCTATGTTTTAAATATCAGTCAAAGTCTTATTCCTGTGTACCACCCACAAGCGAATCCTGTTGAAAGAAAAAACAGAGACTTAAAACCTCGTTTAGCAATGATGGTTGGTAACAACCATTCTTCCTGGACTGAACAGTTACCAGCTATTCGATTTGCAATGAATACTGCAAAATGTGAAACTACAGGTCACACACCAGCATACCTAAGTTTTGCTAGAGAACTCAGAACGGTAGATGACGTCAGTACTGATTTTCGTTCTGTACTTCAAAACGACAATTTTGTACCAGAAATCACACCTTATTTGAAACGTTTTGAAAAACATATGTCACAAATTAAAGAAAACATTGATCAAAATCAAGATCGTCGAAAAGAGTATGCTGATAAATCACGTAGAAAAAGTCCAAAATACAAACCAGGTGATTTGGTCTGGGTAAAACTTCACCCATTGAGCAATGCCAATCAAGCCAAAACTGCAAAGTTCATGCCACGACAAGATGGACCTTATGTTATCAGATCACAAAAATCACCAAATAGCTTCGAAATAGCCACCTCTGAGAAGCCTAATGAACCTCTAGGAGTGTACCATGTGTCAGCTCTAACTCCATTTCAAAATGTAACATGTACTAATTCTCCTATGGTACCCATAAGAAAAAGAGGTAGACGAAGAAAACAACTTCCTGGCTCCTCGCCGAGTCGTCGTCAGAGCCAGAGGGGGAGATTGTAGCGCGCCTATGCTACGAAACCCCAGCGCCCCCAAAGACCCGTTTGGCTGAGAAACCCAAGAAAAGAACATTCGGATTCCAGTTTTCCAGAGAGTGAAGTGCATGTGTGGTCGGTGTTTGCCGAAAATGACCCACGACCACAAAGTAACACATCTTGTAGGGTGTGGGACTCCTTATTTCTACCATTTCAACTTACCCCTTTAACTTACCACTGTAAATAGTTTTTTATGTGCTGTGTGTAACTTTAAGTGTAAAATAAATAATGTTTCACTAAGTTAGCCTTATTTTTGAGTTCCGCCCCTACAATATTAACTTCAAAATACGACATTTGGATCTCCTAAAATTATTCGTTTTTAAGTTACTCTTAGAGACGCAGACAAAGATCAAACACTAAAAAAACCTGACTACGGAAATCATAAAGCCTCAAAACGTGTAAATATACAAAAAACTAGCGATGACTATTTAGCTAACATACATTATTTCCCATATCTCTATGAGAAATTTATTTCAATTGCCGAACAGTTTTCATAAAAATGGTAAAATATTATCAGTAAAGCACATCCACTAACAACAAATAACTAGTGTGTTGTGGCCACCACAAGGCTTTCATCAATATTTTTCTATACAAATTCACTCAGTAAAAATAATTTATTAAAATTATTATTTAAAAAATATATCTTCCATGATAATGCAGACGATTTCCACATTAGAGAAGTAGTATAACACTGAATATCCAAAAAAAGTTGATTTTATTCTAATTATTACATTTAAAACAATTTTTTTTTTTTTTTTTTTTTTTTTTTGTTAAAAATGAAAAAAATTGATAACTTTATTTTAAATTATCGCAGATCGATGGTTCAAACATTCATTTTAAAGGTATTGAGGAGCTCTTTTGAAAGATACCCATCATGAAAATTTACTCCCCTCGAGGGGGATTCCCCCAGGGGGGGGGGGGGTGGCGAGGCTGCTATATACACAGAATTTTTTTCCCAGTTGACTCTCTCTATAACAAAAAATATACATTCGTTTCAGTTGGTTTAGTGCAGTCTTTAAATGTTAAACTCTACTTACCTGCAATTTCACCCCATAGGTGTAATGTATTTAAATACTTTTGAATGTCCCTGTACACAAACCATTTGCTTCATCTCAACGAAAAGCTTAGTGTAGCATCCCTGTATGATACACATTTAGAATACCGAGTTTGAAATTTCTGCTACTATTTGTTCTTGAGATATGCTAGTAACAGACACACAGACAGATACACGGAGACACACACACACACACACAGACAATTTGCTAAAAACATGATTTTCGTATTCAGGGGACCTCAGAACATCTAAATATAACAAAAACATACTTTCGAAAATTTGACTCTAAAACAATACTTTCTCTACCGTAAGGGTAAGAGAAAGTAAAAATGTATTGGATTCGTAAAAATTTTCGACTTCAGGTTTTGGATGGATTTACATCTTTTGAGAAGTAAGAAACATACATGATTTGATCATTTTTTAAAAATGTCTGTGTGTCTGGGGCATAAATTTTGTTCTAACTGTACTTCAAGAACAACTGCTCCGAATTACATATAAATTTTTATGTAGTTTCACCTTGACATAAATTAGTGCCTCTCAACTTTAGGTGCCAATCTCTCAACAAATGGAGCTGCTATACAGTGATATCCACAGTTACAGGGATAACTATATCTCAAGAACTGATACACAGAATTGTAAATAGTTCATTCTAAAATAAATTATCGGCTATTAACTTTTAGTGCAAATCGCTCAACAGGTGGTTTTGCTATGCAGCGATTTCCGCAATTTCAGGGAATGCTATCTCTCAGGTTCTATTGCGTATAATCGAAAAACTTGATATGAAAAACTGACATTATGAGAAATAATGCTCATTCATTTTGGGTGCATATAAACCGATAGGTGACGTTGCTATATTTTTAATTTTCCCAAGATCGGGAAGGATCGTCCGCATGGTAGAAATTTTCTTCCGTTAGAAATTTCATGCAATACCTCTCTGGAATGAAAAGAGTTTGCATTCATAATGGAAAAAATAGAAATAAATAACTTGTACTGCGTGCGTTTATATAGGAAAATATAGAAGAAAGTTTTGTGATGGGGCGAAATATACTAGTTCTTCATTAAGCATAAAAGTTATTTTATTCTTAATAAGCATAAAACTAGTTTTACTCGCATATTATATATGTTATAAAAATTTTAGTGCCTTAGATATGTTAAAACAATTTTGGTGCCTAAAGTCTTGCCGCATACATTAGAGATGTGGATAATTCAAAATAAAAGGGGGTACACTTTTAAACTAATCACTCTTTAAATTTTCACGTAAACTAGTATGTTGTGGCCATCACAAAACTTTCTTTTATATTTCCCTATACAAATTCATGCAGTAAAAATTACTTATTATTTATTTCCATTATGAATGCAGATTATTTTCATCTCAGAGAGGTATTACAATAAATGCCCATGTCCAAAGGAAGTGAATTTTTACAGTGCCGATGATATCCTCTTCGTTCTCGGGAAAAGTACAGCAGCACCACATATCGACCGATATGCACCCATATTGAATCAACATAATGCCTCATAGTGGCGTTATAATGTATCAAGTTTTGTTCGATTATACGCAATAGAACCCGAGATATAACTTTCCTTGAAACTACCGAAATCACAGTATAGCAGCACCGCCTGTTGAAGAATTGCCACCAAATGTAGATAGGCATTAATTTATGTCAAGATGCATCTAAACATAAATTTAGAAGCAATTGTTTGCAGCAGTTCCTGAGATATAGCTTTCTTTGAAATTGCGGAAATCTCAGTATAGCAGCTCACCATAATGTGCGATTGGCACCAAAAGTTGATAGGCACTAATTTATGTCTAGGTTCATTTGCATATAAATATAGACTCAATTCTGAACTGTATTTACTGAGATATAGCTTTTCCTGAAATTGTGAAAATTGCCGTATAGCAGCGCCACCTATGGCACCAAAAGTTGATCACCACTAATATATGTGAAGGTACATCTGCATATAAATGTTTACAATTCTTTACAGTAGTTCCTTAGATACAGTCGCCGCAAAATTTTTGTCGCACATACACAGAAAGGTAGACATTTTCTGAAAATGGTCAAATCGTGTTTTGGATCGCTCAAAATGAATCCAATACTTTCTTTTGTTGAATATAGAAGAAAGCAAATATGAAAGGAAGAACGATTTTATAAAATTAGCATTATGAAAATAATACATTTGTTTTAAATTATTTTCAAACCATACATCGAGCTGAAACTTTAGCGATAATTTACGTTTTTTAATGATATTATTATTATAAATTGTCATTAAGGCAGATTTTCAGTTTTGTTTTTGTGTTATTTTGTGTTTTTTTTAAATTTTGTGTAAAATGTCGTCATAGTTCAGAGACGATATACATTTCCATGTGAAAAATGATTGAGATGTAAAATGTTTTGTGAAATTAGCGGCACGTTTGATTTCAGAATTTAACAAATCTGAGAAAGATGACATCATGTGTAAAAGACGAAGTATATGAACACTCAAAAAATAAACATAAAATATATTTTGTTGTATTGGTGTTACAAAAAAAAAAAAAAGTATTTTTTATGTTTATTTATTTTTAAGCTATGTATAAAACTGAAACTTTGGCGATGATAAATATTTTTTTTTTTATTAATAATATTTTTAGGTCAATATATAAATAAGGTTGAAAGTGATATTTAATGCAACTTGTTTATAATATTTTTATTAATAACATTTTTAGGTCAATATATAAGTAAGTCTATAAGTTAATTAATTTATCATTTCAATACATTTACAATAATACACAATTAATGTGTTACAACGAGTAAGAATTAAATGAGAAGTTTATTCCGAAGTAAATTCAAGATTCCGTTTTCGTTAAAAAAGGCGGAAACTTTCATCACAGGATTTGTGTTACTGAGCAACACATCGACTGAAAATGTCGCATGCTCCACCGAGCTAGAGTTTGTTACTGTCATAATTTTCATGGATCTAGAACCATATCTAGTATAAAGTATTGATTAATACAAAAATAACGAAATTAGGGAATATACAAAATATTGTATACATTAACCAGGAATATTAACAATTATATCTCCCTTAATGAAGCGATAATAATTAGCAATTTGAAAATTTCCTGAAATAATCGACACCAGATGGCATCACATATACCAAGAAAATGTTGTGCTATTTCTCGATAAATATTTAATAATTCGTAAAGAAATAAGAAATATTTATAATTACATTTTCAATGAATTTATTACTTTCTTCTATATGTAATATAGAGAAAGTATTGGATTCGTAAAAATTTTCGACCTCGGGTTTTTGATGGATTTACACGTTTTGAGAGCTGTAGAACACGATTTGACCCTTTTTAGAAAATGTCTGTCTGTCTGTCTGTCTGTCTGTCTGTCAGTCTGTCTGTGTGTGTGTGTGTGTGTGACAAAATTTTGTGGCAACTGTATCTCAGGAACTACTGCACAGAATTTCATACAAATGAGTATGTAGTTGCACCTTGACATAAATTAGTGCCTATCAACTTTTGGTAAAAATTGTCTTACAGGTTGCGTTGCCATCCCGCTTTTTCTAAATTTTTAACATGGTGATATAGGACAAAATTTTGTATAAATGTGCATAAAGAGAATTATTTTTTAGTAATCATTATGAAATTTACAAGAATTATTTATAATAGAGGTAGTCAACTGGGGAAAAAATATTGTATGCGTAGGAGCCTCGTGAACCCCCCTGAGGGGGAAGTGCCCCCTCGAGGGGAGTAAATTTTCAAGATGGGTATCTTTCGAAAGGTCTCGTCAATACCTTTAAAACGAATGGTTGAACTATAAATCTGTGATAATTTAAAACAAAGTTATCGATTTTTTTTACTTTTAACAAAAAGTAACTTAGAAAAAAAAAATCGCATTTTTTTTTTTTTTTTTTTTTTTTTTTTTTAACGAAATTTAACCAGACTTGGTATTTAGTTGGCCCCTGACATAAACTGGGGCTGATTAGATTTGAGGATCAATCACTCAACAGGTGGTGCTGTGATCGTATTTTTTCTAAATTTTTAACATGGCAGTATAGGACAAAATTTCGTATAAATGTACATAATGGGAGTTATTCGTAACCTGTGATTGTGAAATTAATATGAATTATTGATAATAGTAGTAGTTAATTAGGAAAAAAATCTCGGTCATCGCTTCCCCCCCCAGGGAAAGTACCCCCCCGGGGGGGGGGGGGGTAAATTTTCAAGATGGGTATCTTTCGAAAGGTCTCGTGAATATCTTTAAAATGAATGGTTGAACTATAAATATGTGATAATTTAAAACAAAGTTATCGTTTTTTTTTTTTTTTTTTTTTTTTAAAGAAAAAAAAACTTTTTAAACAATTTTTTTTTTTTTTTTTTTTTTTTTAAATATTGTTACTGCGTGAATTTGTATAGGAAAATATAGAAGAAAGTTTTGTGGTGGCCACAGCATACTAGTTTTAAAATGACTTCATAAATTTTACCTCGGTTTTAGACCTAAAATCAATTATTATCAAAACATTTAAAAATAACAATTTATTCTTTGATTAGAGCTGCCACAGGAGACTTTATTTTTATCCTTTTCGTACCACTCTTTCCAAGCAAAACAATTTGTAATACATTTTTACAAGTAAATCTGCGTTTTACCTTCATAAATATCTTATAAATTTAATTTTATGAAAATAGTGGTACGAAGAATATATAAAAATAATCTGGTATGTCACTCACACGACTTTCTCTTACCCTGAAATTTAATACTATAAATTCAGGTTGAAGATTAAGAGGTGAGATAACGAGTACTGTTATGTAAACCTATGTTAAAGCAATTCAAATTAAGCTTCGGAACAGCTGTATTGACAAACAATTCTGTGTACAGGGGTGAGGCCCTACGTTTCATTACTGTACCTACATTTATATAGAGTTCAAATCTGTTATTAAATTCAAAAGTTCATTTAAAATTATTCAGACAATTTTCACATGCAACATTCTTTGAAAATTATGAATTTTGACCAAACGTTTCCAGCAACAAACTTATATTAACTTCAATATACAACTTTTGGATCTCCTAAAGTTAGTCGTTTTTAAGTTATACTAAGAGTAGTATAACACTAAATATCGAAAGAAAGTTGAATTTGTTCTCAATATTACATTAAAATTACACAATAATTCAAATTAGGCTTCGGAAGAGTTTTATATTATACTTAGTTCTGTGTGTGTGGGGGGCTACCGCCACCCTCAACCCCCGTTTCATTAATGAACCTACATTTATATAGAATTTAATTCTGTTATAAAAATTAAAAGTTTACGTAAAATTATACAGAAAATATTCACACGCAACATTCATTGAAACTTATCAATCTTAATCAAACTTTTCCAGCAACAAACTTATATTAACTTCAAAATACAACTTTTGGATCGCCTAAAATTATTGGTTTTTAAGTTATTCTAAAAGTAGGATAACATTTAATATTCAAAAAAAGTTGAATTTGTTCTCAATATTGCATTTAAAAAATAATAATAATAATAATAATATATATATATATATATATATATATATATATATATATATATATATTATGAAAAAAAATCGATAACATTATTTTAAATTATCGCAAATCAATGGTTCAAACATTCGTTTTAAAGATATCGGCTAGCTCTTTTGAAAGATACCCATCATGAAAATTTACTCCCCTCGAGGGGGGGGGGACTTCCCCCCAGGGTAGGGGGGGAGGCGAGGCCCTTACATACACATTTTTTTTCCCAGTTGACTATCTCTATTAAAAAAAATATATATTCGTTTCATTTGATTTAGTGCAGTCTATAGATGTTAAACTCTACTTACCTGAAATTCCCATCATAGACGTAATGTGTTTGAATACTTTTGAGTGTCCCTGTACACGAACCATTTGCTTCATCTCAACGAAAAGCTTAGTGTAGCATCCCTATAAGATACACATTTAGAATACCGAGTTTGGAATTTCTGCTACCACTTTTTCTTGAGATATGCTGATAACAGACACACAGACAGACACACACAGAGAGAGACCATTCTCTCTAATATATATATAAACTTTTTTTTTAATTCAGTTTCAGTACCATTTCATACAGCATAGATGATATTCTGAATATATTTAAACTCTTTAAAATTGCTTTCCACTTGCATGCACTTTTCTAATATGATAAGTTAAGGTTTTTTCAAATTTTAGGCCACGGAAAAGGCAATAATACATAAGTTTCTTTCTTCAAACTATTTCCTATTGCTGAAGTAGAGCAAAAATGTAAATCTTGTTGAAAGAAATATTATTACCTCCCAAAATCTAACAAAAATCTGAGAATTCCACGTTTAAAATTTGAGGATATTATCTTGATGTTCATAATAATAGAAAAAATTACTAAATTCATTCTGCCTTCAGTAGAAACAGCTCTCCAGAGCACCAGAGATCCACCTTTAAATGTCAGATTCATATCTGCCTTTAAAAAATCTGCTCAGTCTTTCGATATCTTCATATCGTGCCAGTAACTGTTAAAACCATTTGGTTAATCAAGAATAAAATGTTTTTCACCCAAAAATGTTATATTTTACCATTTAATATTGACTTTATTCAACTTTAACACAGACGTTCTTTCTCCCATTAAATATGCTTATTGATTATTACAGGTTTTTTATTCATTTTAACATATTAATTATTTTAAACATGCATAATTGTGGACCTCAACCTTTCGTTAAAAATTACGAGCAAATTCAGCAGAAGTCATTATGAGTAGAACAGTAAGAGGAATTATGAGTCTTCGATCTCTGTAAAACAACTATGATTTCGCATCAGATGTCTCTCCTATCGAACCAGCAGTTCAACGTTTGATCACATTTCCTTCAGCAATTTTAGATCTTCGAATTTCATTAGAAATTCGGCGGATTGAAATTATCCTTCCACTTAAAAATTACATTTATCATACTTCACTAGATGAACTTTCTTTTTTTCGAGTAATTATCAGTAATGTCCGTCCAAGAAAAATTGAAGGCTTATATATGAATTAATCTAGCCCAGTAGTTAACAAATTCGCATGTCAACTATAATTTATCCGCTAGTAAGTTAAATAAAACGAAAAAATCTTGATTGTCGCTATAATTATGAACTTCTAAAAACGTGGAGAAAAAAATATTTTGCATTATTTTTTATTAATTTTGTTTCATATTAAAAAAAATATTGCAGTTTTGGTTTTTAGAATACTAGATATATTAAGTGCACTTAGTATAATCTTGTTCACAATTATTTTTACATTAGTTATTTCAAAACATAAAGTGTCCTTATAAATATGAGAAGAAGTGTATAGTGTTACATTAGTTGAAAGACTAAAAAAATATGATAATGGGAACTGCATTTTAAAAATTTCAGAATATGTATAAGCTTTTTTTTTAAAAAGTTTAAACTTTCTTATAGCTCTTACTTTACGCAAAAATAGTATCATATTTATATTTTTTATGATAGCTCAAAATCACCCATAATGGCAGAATAAAACTGAAACAGATAAAAATATATTTTTTTTGTGTATGTGTTTATGCCAGAAATATTTGCTAAGTATAGTAAAATTAAGTTATAATTAAGTTTATATTTTTTCATCCTATGTCAATAATTATGAAAATATTTTGAGTATATGTTTAGGAGAATGGAAAATAGTTAAAATGTTCATCAAAATTACCCCGATTGACTGTTGTTCTTAAATAATTAAAATTGTAAGATGTAGATCCATAATATTTGATAACATTAGCTTGATGTGTAGAATAATACGTAATTAAAAAAAAACGGGCAGGCTTTGCCTCTTTCACTGGTCCCTATATTTAAATAAAATCTCAAAAATTCTATATCATTATCAATAACTTAACTAAAAAAAAAAAAAAATCTTTGAAATCAGTCGAAACCGCAGTTAAAGTTCCCGCTGCCTTATGTAATAGCTTTTCGGACTGCAATATGATGATTGGCTTCCACTGACTTCGGCATCGACTAAACCACTTTTTATCCCCCCCCCCTCCGCCTCGGGGAAATTTAGAAGTTTCACGAAATCCCACCAAAGTGCATATTGCGTACACTTAACCAACACCCACACATCAAAACTCGCCTTTTTGAAGTAATTTAGAGTAGATCTAAGGTTAAAACGTGTCTTTGGTCCGTCCTCCCGTGGAAAGGGGGGATAATATTTCAAAATCGCCTTACAATTCCTGTTGGGTACACATAACCAACCAACACATAAAAAATCCCCTTCTGAAATAATATGGAGCAGAGTTAAGCTGGAAAACGTATTTTTTGCCACTTGCACATAAAAAAAGGAGGAGGAATACGAGGGATTTTCGCAAAATCTCCTTATACTGGGTGTTAGATACATATGACCAACTCACACATCAAAAATCACCTTTTTAAGATAATTCAGAGCAAAATTATGCATGGAATTATGTTTTTGCTCGCATTCTCCATGATTTGGTAGGAAAGAATTACGGAAAATCCCTTTATAGTGTGTGTTGGATACGCATAACCAATCGACGCCTCAAAAAGTTGCCTCCTGACATAATTTGGAGCAGAATTACTCTTGAAAGCATGTTTTTGCAGCCACCCCACACTTAATGGAGGAGGAGAAGTGAAAGATTTCTCGAAATCCCTTTATAGTGTGTGTTAGTTACGCATAACCAACCCATACGTTTTAAAAAAAAATCAATCTTACTGCGACAATTTGGAGCAAAGTTACGCTTGGAAATGAGTTTATAGCCTCCTCCTCTGCTTTTTAGTAAAGATATTTTTGAGGACGAAACAAACAATTTTCAAATTATTTTGAATATGAATTTACTTGTTTTATTCACAAAACTGTGCTCAATAGTTTGAATTTCCCCATTTAATATTCAGAGATGCCAAGTAACTACTAACGAAAAATCAGTTTCATACCACAATAAAGGAAAAGCAAAACTTGTCCTATTAAATTGGAGATAATTATTACAAAAGAATGCATTAAAATATTATCCATAATAACTTGGCATCTCTGAATATTTTGTGTTTTAAACCCTAAGAATGGATTTAGGTTCTAAGTATCTGACAAAAATGTTTTGTTTCATTAAATTTTGTAAAGTACAATTAAAATCAAATTATTCAGCAAATTGTTACGTTTTATTTACATGACGACCACTGGTGCAAACACCCGACAACTACTGGTGAAATTAATTTTTCAAGTGACGAACAATGGTATATTAGTGCTAGAGGCCTATTTCAGTCGGTACAGCGTTGTCGAATTTTTATACGTCACTCTTAATAGTGCTAGAGGCCTATTTCAGTCGGTACAGCGTTGTCGAATTTTTATACGTCACTCTTAATAGTGCTAAGGGCCTATTTCAGTCGGTTTATTGAATGGGGATTTATTGAATGAAGATTTTGTAGATAATTTGATTACTCATAACGAAGGTTACAAGTTTTTAAAAAATATAAAAAATTCTCCCAAGGTACAACTTTGACATGAGTCCCCCCAAAGTACAACTTTGACATGAGACCCCCCCCCCCCCCAAGGCACAACTTTGACATGAGTCCCCCCAAGGTACAACTTTGACATGAGTCCCCCCAAGGCACACCTTTGACATGAGTCCCCCCAAGGCACACCTCTCCCTCATTGGGAAAAACAGAAAAAAACGTTGTTTTGCGGCTATAAGACAGTTTGGACTTCCAACGTTATTTGTCACAGTATCTGCAGCTGAAACACATTGGTTTGATTTAATGAAAACTTTATCATGGAATTTAGATCGTCACGAATTAACTAAAGAAGAATTTGTCGATATTAACAAGTTTAGCAGTAGGCCTCTGGCACTAAATTAAAATCTGTCAATGTCAGATTTTCATATTTCAAATAATGAAATAATGTCGTGTCTGTATAATTTTTTTTATAGGTTCAATTATTATTATTTTAATTTGGCTTAGTGTACTGAAAAATTGAAAGTTTCTAACAACAACTAGAAGAATCAGTGCATAAAATAGACCAATGTATAATATCGATACATGAATATGACGCGAATACCACGCGAAAAAAACAAACATTTAAAAAATAAGACCTTAAGAGTGACAAGCACTGGTGCCGTTACGCAAGTTGGCTAAGAGAGCTTAAAAGGGACATTGGCTAATAACTCAAAACCTGGGATTGATTTTTTTTTTTTTTTTCTTTTTTTCTTTTTTAGGACTGATGACTATTAGTTTCAATCTGGGATTTTCGCGGCGTCATTTTTCGATAGTTGGACATTTATCGAAATCTAAAATTTATCGAAAATATAATTGAATAATTTGAAAACAATGTTATAATTTGAAAAAAAAAAAAAAAAACTAATAGTCCTCCGTCCTAAACTAAATTCTGCTTTTGCCAGAATTTCATCAAAATCTTTTTTTTTTTTTTTTTTGGAAAGAAAAAGAAAAGAAAATTAATAATAATCAGTATCGAAACAAATACTACCGAAAAAGTTTTTTTTTATAATTTTGAATTATGAAATAAAAAGTGCGCGTGCAAAATGAAATAAAAATAAGTAAAAAGTGAATTTAATGAATTAATTTTTATATAAAACTTGATCGCGTGCTATCTTAAAAAGTAGATGTAAAATTTAAAGTTTATGTGGTGCGTGCGGCATCTATAAAAGTTTGTTTTAAGAAATAGAATAGAATAAAGAAAGCAACGATGTTGGTTGCATTTTGTTATATAATTTGATTTTTTTTTTTTCGTTAGGATTTTACAAAAGTTTTATATCTATAATTTTTATAGCATAAATATTATAAACATAACCTCATAATATACAATTATTTTTGTATTTTCATATTTTGATAACTGTTGGAAAAGCAACCAATGTGATAAATGAATTATTTTGAAGAAAATGTTCTAAAAATATAGTATATATATATATATATATATATATATATATTTAATAATAGGACTGATAATAACAGTTTATCAATAAAAGGAAAAATATTTAAATTTAAAAGTGTTGGAAAGGAGGTAATTTTTAGATTGTAAAAGATTGGTAAATTCTTAATAGCATTGTTAATAATTCCACTAATGTCTGGGACTTTCTTATTCTTAAGGGGACTTGACATTTTTGACAGCGCCGTTGAAGTATGAGTATGTTTCATATAAAAGTTTATATTTCCACTGAATATTTATAAATTTAACTATGTTAGTTTTATTCAACAAAATATATATTCAGGCAACAGTTCTTATGGTTTTTCACATGTCTTTTACAGATTTGTAATCGTAAAAATTGTGTTTCTATTTTGCATTTTTTATGAATTCGTGATCTCCAAAATGCTTAAACTTATACAGATATTTAAGAAAAGACTTTTTTTTTTTTTTTTTTTTTTTTTTTTTTTTTTTTGGAGAGGGGGGGGGGGAGGAGGGGGGACATTTAACAGAACCTACGTAAAAAAATTAAGTATTGATTTTGTAATATTTTCAAAAGAAAAAATACTTAAAATAGAAAACTAACGAAAATCATGAACAAAAATCTAGCAAAAATCATGCTTATTTTTTACCATGTTTTTATTAACTCGGTTTCTTGCTTGTTTGTTTGTCCAGTACAAATCTTACAACCGATTTTTAACTAACTGCCCGACTAGCTAAACATTTGAAACTTTCAGAATAGCTAGGAGCACGGTAAAAATGCATTTTTTAAGTACTTTTAGCCGATTTTTTCGGGTCCCCGCTGCCTTCAGTAGCGTTTATATGATTCAAAAAAAAATTTATTTAACGAACTTCCCGACTAACTTGGCATTTGAAACTTTTCGAATAGGTCAGAACAGGATGGCAATGCCTTTTTTAAATACTTTTAGCCAATTGTTTCGGGTCCCCGCTGCCTTCGGTATTGTTTATGATTCAACAAGCATAATTTCCCGACTAGCTAGACATTTGAAACTTTTAGAATAGTTCAGAACACGATGACAATGCATTTTTTAAATACTTTATCCCAATTGTTTCGGGTCCCCGCTGCCTTCGGTAGCGTTTATATGATTCAACAGAAAATTTAAAAGCATGGCATATAAAAAGTTCTTTTTTTCTTGTAATTATTTCAAATTTTTACATAGACATGCAGTTTTAACTTTTTCTCAGAAACTAATTAATAAATTTCAATACCCATCCAAAATTCTTTTAAATAGATTCTATTAAACATCCAAAAAAAGAAAAAAAAAATCTTATGTTTTTCTTAAATATCTGAAGAAATTGTTACACTTTGAAAATCATGAATTCATGAAAAAGTGTAAACTGAGAAAACGCAATTTTAAGATTTCAAATCTATAAAAGACAAATAAAAAACAATGAGAATTGTTGCCTGAGTATACATTTTGTTGAATAAAACTAATATAGCTGAATTTATAAAATTCAGCATTAAATTTATTAAATGGAAATATAAGCTTTTGTATGAAACGTACCTCATCAGTGCCATCAAAGGTGCCATGTTGCTTTAGCCCGAGCCAATGTTATTCTATGGGGACATTTTCTTTACAAATAACTTATTAACTAATACATATTTTTAAATTCTGTTTTCACATTCAGAAAATTCCCAACTGTTAAACTGACGCACCTTTTTTAAAAACGTATTTTTTTTTTAATTTTTAATATTTTATTTTAAAATTGCAAAAAGGAAAAATTTCACATATTGAAAATTCGTATTTTGCAGCTTCAAAATAAAATATAAAAAATTAAATAATAATAATTTTTTGAAAAAAGGTCCGTCAATTTAACAGTTGGGAATTTTCTGAATGTGAAAACAGAATTTAAAAATATGTATTATTTTATAAGTTATTTGTAAAGAAAATTTCCCATAGAATAACATTACCTTCGGCTTCCGGCGACGGTGAGTGAAGCGGGCCCTTAAGCTTTTTTATTTCGAGATTTGCATTCCAAGTTTCAAAATATTCAAGGACAATCAGTCAATTTCTTGATTACATAAAAAAACGAAAAAAAAAAAAAAAAAAAAAGGAAAATCACCCACAGAAATATAGCAATAAAAATGGATCATAAAAATATTCCGCTTCAATCACGTATCAAGGACTTTTTCAAAGAATTTTATTTAAACGTTTTTCAAACACATCATCATTATCGCTGAGTTACTCGACTACGATATGTCAATAAACCCCTCTCCTGTCCCCGCACACACACACAAGAAAATACCAAAATTTGCTTTAATTCTTTCAACTGATTCGTGAGCCTTAATTTCATCGCCCCCCCCCCCTTTTTTCTATTTTAGTAAACTAAAGGACAAAACAAAAGCAAAAAAAAAAATGTTATTTCTGTATTTATGTTACAAAATGTCGGTATAATATTTCACCGTTTACATTCACTAAGCCACACTTCAAACAGCGTTATATTAGTATTCTTATATACTGTTATAATATTTTCTATTCATCTTTTTATCACACTTAAAATAAATTTTTAATTGTTATGTAGTTATCACTCAGGGCATGACGTGATTCCGTCGTAGCGTAGAACAACTCCACCGAAAATTTTATCTGCAGTTTCCCCCCATAGGACAACTCCGCCGCATTCCTTATCACTGTTTTTCCTCGATAGGATAATTCCAACGAATGAGCGGGGAAGGCACTATCTTTGGCGAAGTAAAGATTAGCGACTCTATCCATGTTAAAACTTCAGGCATTCAAATTTTGTTAAAACAGATATACACTGCTCGACATTGAAAATGCAGCACTAAGAAGGAATGATAATAACGGAATGAAATTTGTTGGACACATACACTATAGTAGGAAGAACAATTGATTAAAATTTCAGGAAATTTAGAGTAATATGTACTGAGAAAACAGTACATAAAGCAGCGACCTCTGTGAGCAATAACAGCACATATCTGCCTAGGCATTGAATCGAACAGCGATTGGAAGACATGTAAGGGTAGAGCACTTCATGAAGCTTCAACACGATGCCACAATTCATCGATCGAAGTTACTGGTAAGTGGTGGGGGGCCAGTCGCTTTTCAATGATTAAACAGTCATTTTCATTGGTGCGAGATCAGGAGAACGCGCTGGCCAGAGCAACAGTCGAACACATTCTGTATTAAAGAAGGTCCGGACAATACAAATAACTTGCGGTCGTGCATTATCTTACTTAAATTTTGCGCTACGGAGGCCTCGAATACAGGGCAGAGGGGCGGACCTTAACTCATCAGAAATTTAATGGCCCCTTTTCAGAGTTCTAGGAATACGAACATGAAATAATCGAGACGTGTATCCAATGGGAACCCATAGCATCATTGCAAATGATGGACAGTATGATCATGTCGAATCCCAGCTGTCAATGTGCATTATTCATAATGTCGGTAAATACGGCTAAGGCAATCTAGATGCTGTAAACATGATTTGTCTGAAAAGTGACTCCACGCCATTCCTGCGTCCAGGTTCATCGTTGATCACACATTAATGGCGCCCATACCAGTGATGCAGTTTTGAAGGTAATCAGAATTTTGGTAGCCGCATACTGAGTCACCACCTGGATTGATGGTATGTTGTACCATTGGATACACGTCCCGGTCACCTCTAGTTTTCATTCCCGCCACTCTGAATACCAGACATTACATTTCTGATGAGTTAAGGCCCATAGTTCTGCCGTCTGCCCTATGTTCAAGGCCTCCGAAACGCAACATTTAAGCTGGACAATGCACGACCGCAAATTGTCCATATTGTCTGGACCTTCATTGGGGCTGAATATGTTCGACTGTTGCTCTGGCCAGCGCGTTCTCCTGATCTCGCACCAATGAAAATGACTGTTTAATCGTTTAAAAGCGACGGGCCCCCACCACTCATCAGTAACTTCGATCGATGAATTGTGGCATCGTGTTGAAGCTTCATGGAGTGCTCTACCCGTACGTGTCATCCAATCGCTGTTCGATTCAATGCCTAGTCAGATATGTGCTGTTATTGCTCACAGAGGTCGCTGCTTTATGTACTGTTTTCTCAGTACATATTACTCTAAATTTCCTGAAATTTTAATCAGTTGTTCTTCCTACTATAATGCATGTGTCCAACAAATTTCATTCCGTTATTATCATTCCTTCTTGGTGATGCATTTTCAATGTCGAGCAGTGTATAAATAAACAAAATAATAGTAGGGAAGACCCGTGTACCTAGAGCCACCCCACTTTATTTGAATAATATTAAATTTTAAGTTTTGATACTCAATTCGGCGAGTAACAACACCAATTGCTACGTTTACAACTACTTTGGAACTTTTGAGGAGAGAGTTTTGACAAGTTACATGAAGAAAACGAATTTACATGGTTTGAAGTAAAATTTTGCAGCTCATCTCTTTTGCTATTTTACAAAGGCAAGTCAAATATTTTTCTTTCATTTCTAGTGTATAATTTTGCTTGTTATATTGAGTAATAAATGAGATATTTAATTAGTCCTCTCTGCATGTGGATTTTTTTAGTGGAAGGCGTTTTGAATTAAGTTACCAAAACCTGTAACTAGGGCCACATCGCCGCCTTGTACCTAGAGCCAGTGTGTTTGGACCTTTTAACACTTTCGCGACCGCATGATTTTGTCTTTTTGACAGTAAAGTCCGCGTCTGGGCGTTTTTCTCATAAGTTACAGTTTTTCAAAACAAAATTTTCGGTATTAACATTTATATTACAAATGGATATGCATTATAACCATACTCTCTCTCTAATCAAAGTATTTGCATCCATAGTATACTGATTGTACAAATATGAATATTGTGTATATTTTTTAGAAACAAATAACATACAAATTGCAAAAGAAACGCCCGCTGGTGGAGTTTCATATTTTCAAATGACGTGAATCTACGTCAGCGGCCGAGAAAATGGTAAGAAACACAATACAGCCTGTAGTAATTGGATGCTGGAAAACCCTGGTAAACCAATCACTATACATGACGTTGCTGAAAGTGTTGGCAAGTCCCATATGTCGGCCTTTACTCTTGTAAACATTCTATCAGACTTTCGTGTATCCGGCATATAGTCAATAAATCAACACATTCACTGAGGATGAATATTTAAGTTCAAATGTGACTGAAAGCCAAAACCCCCTCCATAAATTAAAAAAAAAAAAAAAAAAAGATTTTCCAGGAAGAAAGTGAACCAACAATGATAGAACTGGATGTCTCTGTTTCGTGTCTTGTTGAAATTTCGAAACCTTCAACATTTAACATCTTTTCGTGTGTTATGCTTTAACAGGTACGGATCTAAGCAAAACCTTTACCTAAAGCAAAGCCTCCCACATCAAAGGAAAGATGTGACCGAAAACCAGAGAGATCTAGAAATCCAAGAAACACTCAAGAAAAAAAAAAAGCATTCTGTTAGAATATCCCCCCCCCCCCCCCAAAAAAAAAAAAAGTGAAAAATTTCGTGTTTTAAATTAAGGCAACATGATAATTATTATATGATAAATAAATATATTACTTTATATTGTTTCTTTTATAAAATACATGTTTATATGCTTATTTTCTATTCATTACAAAGTGAAATCTAAATTTGAGAGAATAGCTATAGGTACAATGAGGTCTGACCCCAGGTACAATGAGGGTGTTGTAGTACCTAGGGCCACGAGTGAAGTTTTTTAAAAACCTTCTATTTGTCGGAATTTATTATTTTAGGTATTTATATTAATCCCAATTGGAAGTAATTAGTCCTAAAGATATGTACATATCAGTTTGATAATTTTAAACAGGTCAAGGGCTCTGTTTTTGGGCATTGAAAAAAAGCGGCCCTAGGTACACGGGTCTCCCCTAATAATCTATATATTAATACGCAGACATGAAGTTTGTCTTTCATTTTTAACATATTAATTATAGGAGTAGAAGATTGAAAGTGGTATCGTTAGAAAGTTATAGTTAATAAAAGTTTGAGGAAAAAAGAAAAAAGGAAAAATTCTCTTAATAGGATGTCAAAATGGCATTCAAAAATACCTGTATTTTTCTACACTTTTTCATTTTTTTCACGCAATCTTTTGCATTAAAAATTCCTATCCGCGTTTGTAATGATGGATAGATGGCGCTTTTTCAGACGGAATGGGACGTTTTGGCGCGGCCGTTTCGGCGCCGCCGTTTTGGCGCAGCCGTTCCGGCGCGAAACCCATTTCGGCGCGGCTGTTTTGGCGCGGCCGTTTTGGTGCGAGATCCATTTCGGAAAGTCCGTTTTCGCGCAGCCTGTCCTTCACGAAATGGCCGCGGCTTTCGTCTCAGCCTTTTCGGTTAAAATTTATTTAATGATAGATATGATTTCTTATTTATTTATTTTTTATGCGTGAACAAAAAACTATTTTAAATTATTTACTAAATTAATGATGAATAGAATTTTGCTTAATTTAAAGGAGCCAATGATAAGATTAGAAACTTGTTTTTTGCAATTAAAACTTGTTAAGTTCATTAATCTTTTAGCTGTGTAGTATTTTATCGGTTTAATAAATGATAAAAACAATAGTAGGTGAAGGTAGGAATTAAAAAATAATTAAATTTAATTAAATAATAATAATGAAATAATATAAAATGAGTAATATAATAATAAATTAAATATATATATGTGTATATTTTAACTCTATGGTTATTCAGTAATCTTATTTTCCATTTTTTTTTTTTTTTTTTTTTTTTTTTTTTTTTTAAGATTGTCACATTAGCCTTTTATTTCAACTATCTATTGAGTGACAGAAAAAAATGTTTGTAACTGATAAAGGGTTAAACTGATCCTGTAATTTAAAACAATTTTCATGTTGTCAACATTGCTTTTTTTATTTATTTATTTTTATTTTCAAAATATTGTTGTTAGAAATGGATGAAAGAATGGAAATTTCATAGTAAACTAGTATGTTGTGGCCACCACAAGACTTTCTTCTATATTTTCCTACACAAATTCACGCAGTAACAATATTTAAAAAAAAAAAAAAAAAAAAAGATTTTTTTTTTTTTTTTTTTGTTAAAAGTAAAAAAAAATCGATAACTTTGTTTTAAATTACCACATATTTATAGTTCAAACATTCGTTTTAAAGGTATTGACGAGACCTTTCGAAAGATACCGATCTTGAAAATTTACACACACCCCGAGGGGGGGGGGGTACTTCCCCCTAGGGGGGGGGAAGCGATACCCCAATTTTTTTCCCTAATTAACTACTACTATTATCAATAATTCATATTAACTTCACAATCACAGGTTAAGAATAACTCTCATTATGTACATTTATACCAAATTTTTTCCTATACTGCCATGCTAAAAATTTAGAAAAAATACGATCACAGCTCCACCTGTTGAGCGATTGATCCCCAAATCTAATCAACCTCACTTTATGTCAGGGGCCAACTAAATACCAAGCCTGGTTAAATTTCGTTTAAAAAAAAAAAAAAAAAAAAAAAAAAAAAAAAAGATTTTTTTCTAAGTTTTTTTTTTGTTAAAAGTAAAAAAAATCGATAACTTTGTTTTAAATTATCACAGATTTATAGTTCAACCATTCGTTTTAAAGGTATTGACGAGACCTTTCGAAAGATACCCATCTTGAAAATTTACTCCCCTCGAGGGGGGACTTCCCCCCCCCCCCCCAAGGGGGGTGGCGAGGCTCCTACGCATACAGAATTTTTTTTCCCAGTTGATTATTTCTATTTTAAATAATTCTTGTAAATTTCATAATGACTACTAAAAAATAATTCTCTTTATGCATATTTATACAAATTTTTGTCCTATATCACCATGTTAAAAATTTAGAAAAAGCGGGATGGCAACGCAACCTGTAAGACAATTTTTACCAAAAGTTGATAGGCACTAATTTATGTCATGGTACAACTACATACCAATTTGTATGAAATTCTGTGCAGTAGTTCTTGAGATACAGTTGCCACAAAATTTTGTCACACACACACACACAGAAAGACAGACAGACAGACATTTTCTAAAAATGGTCAAATCGTGTTCTACAGCTCTCAAAACGTGTAAATCCATCAAAAACCCGAGGTCGAAAATTTTTACGAATCCAATACTTTCTCTATATTACATATAGAAGAAAGTAATAATATTGGGAAAATGAGAGCTAAAAATTTTAAAATATGTCCCGAAGGTTTTTGGGGTAAATTAAAAAACAAAAATAAATAAATAAATAAATAAATAGGAATTTTATTTTCTCTGAAGGTGGTAAAAACCATGGGAAAAACATGTTTTGGCCAAGATAGTAAAACCCGGCAAAAACCATTACACGGTAAATCACACCTGCTTTAATTTTTTTTTTTTTTAATAACTTACTTAAAGCTCGCATTGCTCTAAATTTTTGAAACTTATTTCACATAGTAGAATAGTTCCATACAACTTGTTAATTTTTAATACCATCCCCCCCCCAGCTTACTATTTACTTTATTTATTGTAACTTAGTAACTCCCCACAGTATAAATGTAGACTTAGATTCATTAATCAGTAAATCAGTAAAAAACAACTGTACAAAAAGAAAAATGAGCAATTTACGTTTAGAAGTGCCAGATGAAAATATCCTGTACTTTTAAATCTCCACCAGTTATTAAAAAAAAAAAAAAAAAAAAAAAATGATAATAATAAAAAATAACTTTCTATAAAGTTTTCATTATCTTAAAGTTATCACTGCTATTCTTCTTCTTTTTTTTTTTTTTTTACACAAAATTTAATTATTAAAGATTTCTGTTTATTTTTATTTACAGTTTGTGTATTAAAATAATTTCTTATATAATAAAGCTTGCTGAGATAAAATAAAAGTTATCTTTAGCAAGAAACAATATAAAGAAAATGTATGCATTCTTAACCAATTCTTAAACTGCCTTCACTTAAACAAAGTCAATAATGATTAACTCGCGGGTTTATTTTAATCCATATAATAATAAACAGTTATAAAATTCTTGAATATTCTCGACTATTTATTATTTTTACGGGGAAAAAAAAAAAAATTCTTACACTCAAAAAGTTCGGAATGTAAACATCTGGCGCCGAAACGGCCGGCGCCAAAACGGCCGGCGCCGAAACGGCTGGCGCCAAAACGGCCGCGCCGAAAAGTAACAAACCGTTTTTCAGATTTTGTTGTTAGTAAATATTATAGCCACGTGTATTTATTATTGTTCTTTTTGTTATTCTACTTAATGTTCGTAGTATAATTTCTCCGCCATTACATCATGGAAAATTGATTGCTTTTGGAAAAAAAATATTTCAGTTTATTCAAAGTTCGATCGGAAGTAGATTTGTAACTGAAGCTGAACAAATATTAGTTTCGAATCATCTGATTAATTCTTTACTTCCATTAGCCGAAGCAACTGAAATTTTAAATTTGTCATTTGGAAATAAATGGAAGCTTAATTCTGGATTTCTTGGTCCTTTGGAGTTACACTGGAGCTTACAACAGTACGTGTTATCTTTTTTACCGGATTTATTCATTTTTATTCAATAAATATGTTGCCGCTAAAGTCCAGAAATCAGTTAATCTGCAGATTAGCTAGGTAATCTGCACATTAACTAGGGCGATCCGTTAAAGTGAGGAAAATTGTTTCATTTCTCAAATTACCTAGGTAATCTGCGAATTACCTAGATAATCTGCACATTACCTACTAGGCACTCGTTAAAGTGAAAATAAGATTTCTGGTGTTGTAGTTTTTCAGCACGCTGTATTGTATTTGTTTTTTTTCATTCGGGGAAAAAAAAAATAGTTTTCTTTCCTTTTCTTTCTTTCTTTACTTATTTTAATCTGTATGTCTTTTAATTTTTATGTCTTTTAAAGTTATATTTGTTTTAATTTTTTTTATTTATTTCATCTTTTTTATTCTGTCAATATAAGTTTGAAGATGTTATGCATTTTTAATATGAAATAAAACTTTAATTTTCATTCAATAAATTCTATTTTATAAATGAATGTTAGAATTGTAAATACAGTAACGATTTCTTTTCAAAATAAAAATATTTAACCATTTAAATAAATATAAAAAAAAAAAGTTTTATTAACAACTTATATTGCTATTACTATTTATTTATTTTTTTAAAGTTATGCACCAATTTTTAATTCGATAAAGAAATATTAAATAAGACAATTCAGAAGCATTATTTAAGAAGTACTTCAAATAATTAAAACGGCTTTAATAATTTTTAGAACGCATGGAAATTAAAATGACTTTTTCCAATGCTTTATTAAACTATATTTTGCAGCATACATATATCTGTACAAGTTTAGCAAATATATTAATTTTACAAAAAAAAAAAAAAAAAAAAAAAAACTTTATTAACATATTTTATGTGATAAACTACAACGAAATTATCTGAAAAAGCGAACAAAATAAAAATAAAAATGTAATCATGATATATAAAATATATAAAGGAAACTTGAGATTGAAGACAACAACAACAACAACAAAATGTAATGAAATGCTAAAAAATGCATAAAAATTTCATATTAAGTATTTATTAAAGAAAGACATAATATTGAATGTCATATATTTCAGAGTTAAAAATTAATACTTTTTTTTTTTTTTTCCCAGTAAGTAATAGTAATTTAAATCAATTTTTAAATAAATTAGTTTTAAAAATTTTGTTTTAATAGTTTTATTTCGGGAGGAAATAATTACTGTGTTGTAAATTCTAATATTCATAATTGAAAATGAAGCTTCAGGAGATACAGAGTTTTATTAAGATTAGATTTCAATAATAAAATGCAGTGCAGACCCTTATCAAACTTATATTGACAGAATTAAAAAAGAGAAGAAATAAAATCAAAATTAAAACAATTATAACTTACTTGTTACTTTAAGTTTTGTGTTGGTCATAATGAGAAATCTATAATAATCATGTCTTCGATGCTCCAGCTCCACATATTACGTTTTCCGCTATGATAAGCGGAAGCGCCGAAGCGGAGCGGAAAGGATGAAAGTTTTGGTTTGTGTTTGAAGGTCATTCGCGTATCTGTATCACATGACTGTTTGACGTCATAGTGAATGAAAAAAAACTAAGGCTCGAAACAAACATTTGAACTTTAACGACACAGAAGCCGCTAATCTGCAGATTACCTAGTTAAAATGCGGAAAACTCTTGATTGCACACTTTAACGGGTCATTTTAGTTAATCTGCAGATTAGCTAGGTAATCTGCACATTAACGGATTTCGAGCTTTAACGGTAAAAAATACACTAAGCGACAAAAAAAAAAGCCGCACTTGGATGTTTTCTTTTTCGCCTTCTACAACCGCCAATTTTATCGTTTCAAAAGCAAATTTTCGAACAGATTTTACTATGTTGTCCTCCACATACACTTTAGCTTTGAGTCTAGTGTTAAAAACAAAATGCAATTGTCAGGAAAATTGTAATTTTAGAATTTATTTCAAAAATGGTTAGAATAAGGCAGTTAACGATGCCACAAAAAGTATTAATTCTTAAATGAAAATCAAAAAATATTTTAATACTTGAGATGGCAAAATAATTAACTGCTAACGAAATATTGGTAAAATGAATTTTAGCAAAATATAAAATTTTTTGGCCGTTTAAACGGGGAATTTGGCTTTAGGCGGTCATGTTCCTCATCCAAGCAAGATAACCGCAAGTTAAAATGCGAATGTTTAAAAAATCGATTTGTATCATGTTCAGAACTTAAAAAAGATTTTAAAAAAGTGTATAGTAAATTACTTTCTTCAAAAACAATGCGGGAACAATTAAACAAAGCGGGTTAAAGAACGGAAGATCTGCGAAAAAAGCCATTATTAAGGAAAAGAATTAGAAAAAACAATACTTTAGTTGACCAAAATTTAAAAACATTATCAGTTAATTATTAGGCTGAACTAGTTTTCTCTGATGAATCAAGTTTTCTTTATTTCGTGTAGTTGAAAAAAGCTAGAATGAAGACGAAAATGTGACCGACTTAATGAAAATCGCACTTTTAAAACAGTGACACATTCTCCGTACATTATGGTACGGAGGTGCATAACTTTTCAAACACTCGGGGAAATTTTTATGCTCAAGGGGTCAATTAACTCGAAATAAAACACAATCTGCATAAAAGTGGTGCCTGAACGACTATTTTGGAGGTATCTTAGACATTTCCGTAAACAGCATTTGAAGATAATAAGGCACCTTACTACACGGCGTCTGTGGTAAGTTTATTCACTTCAAATTGTCAAAATTTCTTATACATTCCCATGAGAACCTATAATTCTGTAAGTAATCATACTTTTTTTCACTTTAAGTTAAATACCACAAAGGATATAGTAGAATTTCTTCTTTACCAGACATGGAAATGGTCAAAATCGCGATCCGCTCGAAAATGTTTCGTCTATAAAAACGCGGAGGAGAGGGGAGAGGATTCGAAATTTGCAGCATATAACTCTGCCAGATCTAGAAAAATTTATTTGTAGTATTTGGCACATTGAAATTTCTGAGATTTATATTAAAAGACTGTATAAAACTATGCCATTGCGCATTAATGCAGTAATTCCATATAAAGGTGGAATTAACCCAATGCAGAATACATATTTTTAACAAAAAATTGCTTAGATCTAACAAATAAATAGTTTTATTTCATATATTAAAATATAACTTGTTTATTTCATATAATAAATCATAATAGAATGCAAAGTGTATAGTTATTGCATTATGTTCAAAAAGAAAGTTTTATACAGATTTTTAAAAAGTACTTCGTAAAGTGCAATAAAGCGAATTATTAAATCGAAAATATACATAGGTATCATTTTATACCTTTGGTATTATGCAAACAAGGCAGTTTTATTTGTTTCAAACATTAATTTTAAAGTTATTACAAATAAAAAAGGTATAAGTCATTTTTTCTGCAGTGCGACTTTTTTTTTTGTCGCTTAGTGTATATGTGAAACTAAACATCGGCATGCAATGGCGGCTTGATGAAAGTCGAATTAAAGCATGTTCATTGTAATTTCACCTTAGCCCACCAGAGGGCGAGCATTTCATTACAATCGCGGATAGAAGAAAGTTGTTCAATTTGTCAATTTCTTAAAATTCAACAAAAAACATGGGCACAGTAATTTGTATAGATGTAGCCTCCCTATATTCTCACCTACAGATTTTTCATTCCAAGAAGCAACAACCTTTAGAGTGATAGAAATGCTTATTGCGGGAATGAATGGGCCATCGCAATTTAATACTATTGAACATATCGGCAAATTAAAAAAGAATTTGATTTATGAATGTTCTGGTTTTTTTTTTTTTCGAATTTATTTAGGATATGATTATTATTGTTATTGTTATTATTATTGTTATTTTATTTTTTTGTCTTTTTGTGATTTACATGAGCTACAATTGGAAAACAGATTTTTTTTAAATGTAAAATATAATGTATTCCTTTTAACTGAAACTTGACTAACAGGAACTTGAGTTCTTATTTTTTAAAAAGTGTATTTATTTCTATATTATGCATATATAGATAGAAAGTATAAAATTCGGAATAGTTTCTACTTTCGGTTTTCGATGAACTTGCACATTTTGAGATTTCCTAGACCATTTTTAGAAAATATCTGTCTTTTTGAGTTAGAAAAACTGTGCGAATACTGTGCTTTTAATTTAACTAAAATTGATATTTGGCTGAATCTTGGACTGAATTTGTGTTTATTAACTTTTGAGCTGTATTACTCAACAGGTGGCGCTGCCACGCTGCGATTTTCACTTATTTCAGAAATGGTTGAGAATTTACTGTGCACAAAACTTAATATACGCTGTATGTATTATGTAAAACTCTGTAGATTCAATTTGGATGAATACCGGTCGATAGATGCCTTTACTATGTTGCAATTTAATCCCAGTTTGAGTAGACTGTATCTAAGCATCTATGGTATATAAATGTACAGAACTTGGTACGTGTGATGGATATAAGGTAAAACTATGCTAATTCATTTTGAATGCATATCGAATAAAAAATGGCACTGCTATGCTGCAATTTACCTCCATTTACAGAAAGACCGTATCTTAGCTTTTTTTTTTTTTTCTTTGTTATATATCTACATCAAACTCGCTGTATAAGATATATATCATGAGAAATTATGCTGATTCTATTTAGGTGTATAATGACCGACAAGTGGTACTGCTATTACTTTCTGAGATTTTTCAAATGGTTTATGTCTCAACATCTTTTGGTAAAAATTGCATCAAATTTCATATATAAATTGTTCATACTAAGATAATAATAGCAACGATGTATACATAAATCTCAACCCACATATTTTTTTTTTTAGAATTTATATCTCTTACACCAAGTTTGGTGTATCTTTATAACATAGAATCTGGGATATAGTGTTCCCGTAAATGGGATAAAATTTCAGCATAGCAACATTTCCAGTCGACTAAATATGGAACCAAATTTAATCAGCAGCATTTTACACGATATACGTCTCACATGCACAGTTTCGGGGATAGAAGCTGAGATATAACTTTCCTATAAATAAGAGAAATCGCAACATGACAGAGCCACCTGTTGAGAAACACATCTCCAAAGTTAATTAATACCAATTACAGGTATTACCAAATATTAAGTTTGAGTAAAATTCTGTCCACTGGTTCGTAAGATACTGAGTCTACAATATTTTGTTTACATGTTCAGACAAACATGTTTCAAAAATACATTAGTGGTCAGAATACCTAAAAGCGATCGAAAATCGAAAATATTTTTTCTTTTTATAATTTATATCTTAAATATTCATTTTCTAAGTTCTTTTATCATCGTATATTGACAATAGAAGCGAACATTTTTTACTTTCTCTTACCTATATATATGGTAGAGAAAATATTGTTTTTTGGTCAAATCTTCGAAATTGAGTTTTTGTTATATTTAACGTTCTGAGGCCCCAGCCGATCTGCCATGTTTGTTCAAGCTGTTATATGTTCGAAGTGAATATTCGACACCTCAGTTGAGTGCAGAATATTCACTCTTACATTATTATAACTTGATTCGATATTGAAGAACCTTGATTAAAATGAACATTTTCAATAAATAGGTGTAAAAAAAAACTTTTTTTTTTTTTTAAATTAATTTTTTAGTCTTTATTTCACAGCAATGCAGTGCTTGTTTATAAGTGTATTATTTATATTATATCAATTTTTCATGAAGCTCAAATTAAAAATAAAGGATGATCAAAGTTTATTAATGTTATCTTTTTTTTCTTTCTTTTTTTAAAGAATTTAAATGTAAAAGGTAATGATTATTTTGTCGAAAACTTTTTAGTTTAACTTTATATTATTTTTAGATACATATTTCTACTATTATGCTAAATCAAATATTTTATAGAATTTTTTACATTAGTTTAATACTATAGATAAATATCTATTCCGTGTTCTTTGCACTGTAATTCTCATGGAATTTTAAAAAATAATTTATTTTTAAAATAGAAGAAAGAAACATATATATAAACGTTTACCCCTTTTTGTAATTAAATATTAATTTTTCAAAGAATTATTTAAATATCACTTCACTGGTCAGGTTTTTAAAACCAGTTGTAAGCTTATATTCATGAAATTAAACAATAAGTTTTAAAAAATCAAAAACACTTTTTAAAATTAAAAAAATCTAATTATTTTATACCTTATCTTTAAATGTTTTTTAAAACTTTTATTTTTTAAAAAAGCTTCTTTAGTTACAAAAGTGGAATATAGATGGCAGCACTTAGAGTCTGGTACCAAATAGGCTTTTCGGCACCCTAGTGCGGAATAGTCGCGGCCTTATATGAGATACCATTACACTCTGTAAAATTTCAAATGGCACTTTACAAGGCATTCAAAATAAAAATAAAAATATTTCATCGAGATTTTAATCAAAAGAAAAGTGTCAGACACTGGTAAAATTAAATTACGTTCTACGGCAAACGACTAGTTTTTGAACGAACATCCGCCATATCTGTTCAATGTCCAGTCTCTAAATTGCCCGATGGCGCCATCTATGTGTGACTAAAGCAAACAAAGTAGATGGCGGAAATGAATATGTCAAAAACAGAAATTACTTAAAATAAATTAAAGAAAGATCACAGAACGGAGTTAAAATTTAAACCAACGTTCACACGTCTTCTATTTTCAGAAAATGAGTGGTAATATATATCAAACGTGTTTAAATCAGGATTGTCTATTAAATCTAAAGAGAGATAGAAGTTAATATTTTAATTTTGTATAAAATCATTTATACGAGAAATTTCAGTTTCTCTATAAACTTCAGAATTTCGAAGATCATTTCTAAGTAGAAAAGTAAAACTCAGTTACAGTGGTGGAAAAAATTATAAAGCCACTTGAAAATATGATATAATTAAAAAACAAAAGATCAAACATTTACAAAATTTCATACATATATATTATATACTACAAGGAACAAAAGGAAAAAATAAATTTATTAATAACTACAATAACAAAAGGTTAGTAGACGTAAGAAAAATTTATGTACAAAGAAAGCTGGAAAAAAATATAAAGTCGATACATGTATTTCATCAATAATCGATGTGAGACCCTTTTTTTTTTCGATAACTGTGACTAGTCTCTTGTTCATTGAATCTATCAGACCACACAAAGTACTTGCATCAATATTATTCCAGCAGTTTTTAATAACATTCATCAAATCTAATTTTGAATTGAATTGTCGTCAATTTTTGTAAACATTTCGGGCTAAAATTCCCCAAAGATTTTCTATTACATTCAGATCGGGGCTAACAGCTGGCCATTGAAGGCATTTCACCTGGTTAGCTTCCAGCCAAGATTTAGTTGACTTTGAAACATGAACGGAAGCGTTGTCCTGCTGAAATGTCCAGTCTCCTGAAGTTATAAGAGGAGCAATGGGTAATAAATTATCTCCTAACATATCTTGATACATAATTGAATTCATTTTGTTATGGATGAAAACAATTGGAGTGGTTCCACCGGCAGCACATGCAGTCCAAACCATTACCGAGCCACCTCCAAATTAACGCTTTGAAAAAATATGAGGTTCCTGTCGTAAATCATGCCAAAAATATTTATAGCCGTCGGGTCCATCGAAATTAAATTTCTTTTCACCGGAAAAGACAATATCTCTCCAATTTGTGCCTTCGGTTAAATGTTTTCGGGCAAAGTCTAAACGAGCATATTTGTGGTGCTTCAAAAGAGGGGGTTTTCCTTTAAATTTTTTAAACTGAACAATGGGATTGCTACTTAAAACATTTCTTACCGTTCGGCTTGTACATGGTAATTGTAAATGTTCTTGAATTTGGGCAGACGACATTTTTTGTCCGCAAGCTAGCTTCCGGATTTGTCTTGATTGCCTTACAGTTAAGGATTTCGGTCTTCCTGTACGCTTCTTACTGCCGTAATCTTCGGGATTTCTGAGAAAACTGTTTACTGCAGCCTTGGACCTTTCTATTTTTCTTGCAATATTAGAACCAGACATTCCAACTTCATTTAAAGTTAATATTTTAATTTGTTCACCATCGGATAACTTTTTTCCTCTTGACATTGTATTAAACACATCAAATACAAAATGAATGCACGTAACACGTTTATATTTACCTAAACTTTCCTAGGAACCTGCTTTCTCATGTCTGGCATTATGCCAAAGGAGGTTAGAATCATTGGCTTTATAATTTTTTCAAAGTTGATTTTCATTGGTTATAAGAAATTAGCATAATTTATGTTCCCTATTCCGTTTTTCTAAACAAAGTTTATGCGCATTACTTCGATGTTGATCATGCAAATGAAAATAGAATTTGCGTTATCAACAATTCCATTACTTTTTTACTTTTGTAAATTTTTCTATCGGCTTTATAATTTTTTCCAGCACTGTAGTACTGCGAAATCTGGCGCAAAAAAGGACTTTGAAGTACCACTGTAAGATTACTTCTAGATACTGCCAGTAGATGGCGACAGCAGCGAGCAGGAATAAAAGTCGTTGGCTTGCTAATGACAATGATGGTTGGTTGTAGGATTTAAGGCCGATTGACTCCTGATGTGTCCTAGGCCTAGAGGGGGAATGCCCTCCGTGGGGGTCTTTTTAAGGGGTCCTTGCCCGTATTTACGCGAGTTTCGGAGGAAATCACGGAAAACTCCGAACGGCTAGGTCGATGCGCGCGACCTGGGATCGAACCCGGCACCTCCCATCTACCAGCTTTGAGCGCAGAACCGCTCGGCCGCTGGTGGGCCGCTAATGACAATGAAGCTGGAACTCCAATATGAAACGAAAAATAAATGAAATTTTTTATCTATATTATTAAAGTAAAACGAACGAAAATGGACAATGGAAATGCAGAGAATATTATTTTAGATTAGAAAAATTTATAAATAAAAGCTTCCTATAACTTATTCTGATTGGTAAATAATACAAGATTTTTGAACTTAAAAATTATTTTTTACGTAAATTAGAATATAGTTCTACACAAATTATTTTATTTAAACTCTAATTGCGTTACATTATTTGCACTATAAAAAGAACTTTTTTTCTTTTTTACTTTAAGAAATTAAAATGTAAGGAAAATAGTGATATTTACTTTTCTTGAGTATCAAAATTTCCTTTGCCCTCTAAAGAAACAAAAATTGTTGAAGTTTCTTTCCTTGATTCTTTTTAAAAAATTCCACATGTGTGTCCCCTGATTTCTGAATGTATATATATACAGACATACATACACTGTTGCAGGGGGGAATTATTTTAGTAAATGTAAAACATTTTGTTTAAGGACCGAGTGGCCAAGCAGTTCTGCGCTCAAAGCTGGTAGTCGTGAGATTCTGGGTTGGTTTTATCCTAGATCACGCTCTCTGGCCTAGCCGCTCGGAGGCTTACGTGGTTCTCTCCGGCACTCGCGTAAATCGGGCGAGGACCCCTTAGAAAGAACCCCCACGGAGGGCACTCCCCCTCAGGCCCAGGATCCATGTGTAGTCAATCGGCATTACTTCCAGAACCCCCTCTTGTTCAGAATAAGCATTAATTTTATTAAACAAGCTAGCACGCTTTGTCTGCTTCTCTATTTCACTCTATTTTAATGAATTTTCATTAATAAATTAATTAATTAATATATTTTCATTGACGACTGTTTTCGCAAAATTCAAACCATAGCCAAATTCCGTAATATACATCAATTAATGAAATGTAAAAAACATTTATTTATTTGAGTTATGTTATGTTGGTTCGAAACACATTATTAATTTTAAATAAAGGGAATTTACATTCACATTGAAGGCGATAGTATTGGTATTAAGATTAAAGCTGATTGACTACACAAGGGTCCTAGGCCTAAAAGGGAGTGCCCTCCGTTGGAGTCTTTCTAAAGGGTCCTAACCCGTATTTGCATTAGTTTCGCAAAAAAAAAAAAAAAAAAAAAAAATAGCAAATTCTGAATGACTAGGGCAACGAGCGCGACCTGGTATTGAACACGGCACCTCATGTCTACCAGCGTTAAGGACAGAATCTCTGGCGCGCTGCGGGGCTTTCAGACGATAAAAATGAAAGGGGGGAGGCTATTTTTGTTTTCGAAGTAATAGATATAAAATTCTGATATAAAATAGATATAAAATAGATATAAAAACAAAACAGAATTCAATTTATTCGACAGGACTTTTTTTGTTTATTCTTCCGTGTAAAGGCATGCGATAAACTGTGTCACGATTCTTACGAACTGTTAACATGTTTTACAAAATTGTCTGTTATCAACCTCGTATTTGGTAAAGGCCGATCCTAAAAATTTCTCATTTTAAATAAAGAAACAAAATATGAGTTTTGGATATTGTCGGACATCTACTTGATACTAGGTGGGCTTATTTATTCTTCAAAAATATTACCATGACATCCATTTCAGAATTCATCTTAAACAATGCCCAGGTAAAACATTACTCGTTTTCCTAGTTTTAAAAAGAAAATAAATAAAGTATATTAAAAAGAAAATAAAGTAGTTTTTCCTTTATCAATGACATCTCTAAAAAGAGAAATTACATGATTTATTACATGATACTGTAAGATCACTTCTTTTGTAAGTTATTGGCCGTGGTAGCCTGGTCAGTTGTTGTAGCTGGTTATATGGCCTATGATTGACTACAATAAGACCTTAGACCTAGAGGTGCAATGCCTCCGTGATGGGTATTTCTAAAACCTCATAGCCCGTATTTACGCGATTTTCAGAGAAAACCATGAAAAACTTCGAACGACTTGGTAAAGCGTGAGTTAAGATCGAACCAGGCGTTTCCCATCTATCAACTTTGAGCGCAGAACAGCTCAGCCACTAATGAGGCTTGCCTCGCCGGTAAGAGCAGCGTACTGGTAATTGAAAGATTGCGGGTTCGATCCTCGAACCGGTTGGAGACCGTCAGGTATGATAATGACGACAGTTGCATGTCAAATTTGTCGTGTGATCGCATAGTCCTCCAAGTTCCCATCAAAATCCTGCTCAGCCCTGATCTGAATCAAAATTCCAGGCTTTGTTGCTTGCTGGTGCTGCCATCTTTCTATAGGTTCTTGAGTTAAATAATTTTTCCTCCATTCGTAGTGCTTCTCTAAAACAGAAGGCACTTCCCCTGTCCACTTAAATCTGGATAGTTTCGCAACAGTGTTCGAAGTTTCCAAATTATCTTGTTTCATTTTATTTCTGTTTTCAAGTGCACATTTTATTTCCTAAACTCAATATTATCTAAATCTAACAAACTGTGGTGTTACTTTTAATTTTGATATATAATTGTAATTATATTTTAATTATAATTAATTATATATTATTAACATTATATTATATTTTAATTTAATTATATTTTAACTGTATTAGTTACATTTTCTTAAATATGAATTTCTTGCAAATTCCCATGCTATTGTAAATAATTTTACAATTATGTTCCTTGTGTTCTTAAATTTGTAAAAAAAAAAAAAAAATATATATATATATATAAATTTTAAAAAAATGCTTATTTAAGGTGAGCTATTGCTAATTTTCATAGCGCCAAAATCACTGTTTGGAAACAATAATACTGTTATACTAATAAGAATATTAATATTCACTAATGCAGCAGTAAATAATTTTCATTTTTTCGAAGGCAATTTTATATTTATTAATTAGAACATTGAAATTTGAGACTTTTAATTAGCGGACTATTTCATTAGAAATATTATTTAACTAGCAAACCCGTGCGAAATATTCGCACTTTATTTCTTTTCTTTATTTACCTTTAAAATTTAAAACTCATAAATGTTATACCAATTTCACCACCTAATTAAAATTTTAATTTACCAGAAGCCAAATTATTAATAAAACCAAATTAATATTCTACAATAGGGAAACCAAAACCATTCAAAGAAAGGTTTTTAAATAAAATTCATGGTTCACGATCCAATTTTCATACTTCCACAGGCAGTACAATTTTAATATAGGACTCCCACGACGCCTTTAAAATTTTTGTGGTCATGTTGGCGATGACTTTTTGTTAATTTTGATATATATATATATACATATATATTATAAGTAAATAAATAAATAAAATAAAATAATTCCTATTTTGATTATATTTTTTATGATTGTGTTTTTTAGTCAATTTATGAGACAAAAATTCATATTCTGTTTAACCCCTTAACGCGTGGTGTCCTCGCCACGAGGACGCAAAATTTAAGATCCAGCTGCAAAAATTCATCCCGGAAATATTTTAGCAAAAATTCACGTTTAAAACATATCAGAAAAGGCAGGTTTTTTAAACCTCAAAATTTAAAATTTCTTTTAGTTTAATTTAGTTCATGAATTCCGGTGGAAGTATAATTTAAATGTTTCAAATTGTCTTGCGCCGCAAAGGGATATATCTTCAAAATATTGCTAGGTTTAAAATGACGCTTGCAGTGATCCTGAAGAAACAACTGTTAAAAATACATTTTTTTTTCGTAAAATAATTTCATCAGACAAATGTCGTCATTTTTTATTATTAGTCCATTGAGCTTAGATCGCGTGCTTAAATAATGTTCATGTATAAATATTATTTTTTTATCCTCGCGTATCGTATCGTTTCGACAAAAAATAATTGAAACTGGTCCACTTTAGAGAAATATTATATAGATTATGAAAGGTTATTAGCTCTAGAAGGGGTCATTAACCCTGTGGTTAGAAGGGTGTGAAATTTTTAAATAGCTAATTTGGGGGATGCAAGACGGGAGGTGAGTATTTTGATATTCTCGAGTACTTTGAGGAACCTCTAAAATTGGCAGTAGGAGCACCACCACAGTTTCAACACTTCGAAGTGTTCAACTTCACTTTTCGATTGGGATAGATCTTGGAGGAAGGATAGATCTTATCCTTACTCCTAGGATATACTCTGAGTTCATGGTTTTCAGAGAATCGTAAACATCGAGGTGCCATCTGACACGAAAGTGCCAAATGGTGGTAAAGTTGGCACAGGAAACATTGAAATGTGCGCATAGGGGCTTTATAATTTTCTAATTGAATAGTGTAACAAAGTAATTTGGTTTCTTTAAATATTTTTTTAGATTTTTCATTATCAACCTAGTTAATTTTAAACAGAGATAGTTTTTTTTTTTTTTTTTTTTTTTTTTTTTTGAATGAGATAAATTGATTGATTTTAATGGCGTTATAGGCTTTATTCTCCTGTTCGTCCATGAGAGACCTCGAACAACAGCTTTAAGCGTTGGAACGGATTTTTCTGGAATGATAAGATGTTAAATTCTCTGATTTTATTCAAAATATCCATACAATCTTTTGGCGATTCTGGGTAAATTTTTAAAAATTTTACCCGCTTGGTTAGCAGTGAAAGTCCATTGATCGTTGAATTATAATTTTTTTTTTTTTTAAGAATGTTTGCTGTATTCTTAATGTCAAGTTACCATGGTGATGAGTCTGACCTTAGGGCCCAGGACAGGATTATTTTGATTAGCATAAATTTCGGAAACTTCCGGCACTTTCTTATCGCACAATAGCTCTTCATTAAGGGCTTGATATTTATTTTCGTGGTAAAATAGTTTCACACCCACAGTTTTTGCATGTTTGTTTGATTGGTTTTCAGAAGTACAACTCTTCACTACTTTTACATTTCGAAATTCTTTTAGGGTAAGGAATAGGGGGGAAAAACTATCATTCACAATTGAAGCGCTGGTTCTTGCGTTATCAACGTCACCTGGAGCTCGATAGATCCAGATTCATGGGTTTGCATCATAGCTCATTTTTCGCCCATTTCAGAGAGTTTCCGAATATTTACTATTGGCGGGAATTGTCAGGCATTTGTTCGATAGTGATCTTCGTACCACCTTTTAAGGAAATCGATATATCTTCAATATTAGGAATATCTCCGTCTATCATTTTAAAGTAGAAAAGTAAAAGTTAGCGGGTACCACGATATATGGTCATCAAAAGGACATCTAAGTAACACAGTAAAATTACTATCCGAAATGGCCAATAGATGGCGACACCAGCGAGCAAACGTACGAGACATCTGCGGCTGCGGGCTATGCCAATGAAATTGAAACTCTAAACTGAAAACAAAAATGGTTAGTTTGTATGCTAGGGTTTTGCTGTAAAACAAAATAAATGAAGTTTTCCTCTATATTATTAATGTGGAAAAATGGACAGCGGAAATGCAAAACTTTTTTTTTTTTTTTTTTTTTTTTACAATAAAAAGATTTAAGAATAACAGCTTCCTATAAATTATTTTGACGGGCAAATGATACAAGATTTTTTAACTTAGAAATCAATTTTTATGTAAATTATTAAAAATATTTCTTCATAAACATTTTTATTTAAAGTCTGATTCTGCTCATTTCTTAATTTTGTTTATACTATAAACAGAATGTTGTCGCTTTATAAAATCATAATGTAAGAAAAATATTCCTGAGTAGAATTTTTCAGTAATTAATTAAAAATAGTTGGGAAATTTCATTTCCCCTAAAAAGTTACAAAATTGTTAAGTTTCTATCCCTGATTATTTTTAAAAACTCCACACGCCTTTTCGCTTGATTTCTATATAGTTAAAAAAATAATAATAATAATAATAATACAATTACTGTTGGATGGGGAATTATTCTAGTGAATATAAAACCTTTACTTCACAATCAACATTACTTTTACTATATGAACTAGTACACTCTGCCAGTTTCTCTGGACTTTGGACCCTAATATTCTAATGAATTTTCATTAAAAAAAAAAAAATCTTGTGTGAATCAACTATACGACTTCCATTACACACTATTGCAGGTATTATATGCATTTTTTTGGAGATGTGATCAGAAAACATAAAATTGACCTACCGAAGGAGAGACCTAAAATATTTCCGGTGAGAGAAACTTGATAAACGTGTAAAGACACATAAAAATAAAGTTTGCATAGCGAGTTAAAAAAAAAAAAAAAAAAAAGGTAGAGTTATTTTTTGAAACACCAATTTCCGAGATCTAAAACTGACCTACCTAAGCAGGATCACTGTTAATGTTCCTGTAAAAACCACATATTACATGGGAAAGGATACTATCTAATATGTATTTATGTAATAATTTTCAAGAAAATCGTTAGAGCCGTTTTTGAGATACCAACTTTTACCAAAACTTTCTGTACTCAATTATTGACCAGAAACAATAATTGCATACAAAAGGATATTTAAAAGGCAAGTTAACATGACGGGTTTGAAAAAAAGAAAGAAAAAATCTGTACAGCCGTTTTTAAAGGAACGCACTAGCGAGACTTGAAATTGAGCTATTTATACTGGACGCCTGTGAATTTTCTGGAACTAACCAATTATATCATTCGTAAGGACATTTAATAGTGTGTTTATATAGCAACTTTGAAGAAAATCATTACAGCCGTTTTTGAGATACGGAATTACGGTCCCACTTCCGATTTCCAATATACCACATCTGGTTCTACAATTTTCACCAAAATTTGCACAATTCATCTGTACACCAGGCCTGTCTCAGTTCTGAAGTTTCATTGTTCTATCTTTACTAGCTTTGGAGATATGATAGCCAGAATATTCCCCACATACATACACACGCACTGACCAATTGCCAAAAGCTACTTTTCTGCACTCAGGAGACCTTAAAACGTGTAAATCAGGTGAAAACTCGATATCGAATTTTTGGATCGAATACAATACTTCCATTACTTGCGGTAATCGGGTAACGGAAGTAAAAACTGAACGACTGAAACATTTAAATAAGTATATTTCTGTTATATAAATTATGAATACTATTATATGAATACTAGTATATAACCCCGTCAAAAATGACGGAATGTGAAATCAATTAAGGTAGTGAATCAACGAATGCTTGCCTGCTTCGCTGGACACTATATTTAAAGGGGACTAATGTGCTCGTTGCACCTGACGTTACTAATATGCAAGTTGTACCTGACGGGACTAGTGTGCAAGTTGCACCGAACGGACAAACTATTTCTTTTAACGAAAATACCTACTAACCCAGGACGATAGGTCTAATATAACGTATCATATTATATATCATATTTATCGTAATATAACTCAGTACTTATTTCGCTTCCTTCTTCGACTCGTTTTAATAAGTAATTTTTATATGCATGAGCAAATTTAATATTTTTTAATTTTTCGCGTGAAAACCTTATTTCATCTTATGCCTGCTTATCAATTTATGCCCCCCCCCCCCTCAAAAAAAAGAAAAGAAAAAAAAATATATATATATATACAGTGGAGCACCGTTTATACGTTTTTCAAGGGACCGTTCCTGAAAAACGTATAACTGAAAAAAACGTACAACTGAAAATTCGTTTTAACATTAATACACAATAAAGTGTCATATTAATAATAAAAGTCTGATCAATTTTCATGATTTCCTTTACATTTATTCGAATGAGATATATTTTTAATTAAATTTAAAATATTTTTAAAAGGTAGAATAAAAATTAAATGATAATTAAAAATACAGAAATTCAGAAAATTTTCTCAAGATTTCGATTTTAACCTTTAAAGACAAAGCTTTTCGTTCTCTAAAGGAAGATGACAGTTTTGCAAACGATTAAAAGAAAGGGGGAAAAAATTCTTGTTTCTTCAACTGTAATGTCAAATAAACATGGTAAGAAATAATAAAATCTTCAAAGTCGCCCAACGGAAGTGAATAATAAATCTTCAAGTTTACAAAATGCTTATAAAGTTGCGAGTTTTTTTAATTTGATATCCCATCCCTGGAATCAATTAAAAGAGTAATAGGGAGGTCTTCAAGTGGTCACTGGCTACTTGTATACCTACCATTCAACCCAGTCGCCAACTGCTTATCTCTGAAAAACAACCCCCATGCCCCAGGCTATCGATGCAGGTCGCAATTTGTTCTATAGCTGTACTTTGTTACCATAGTTCTAAGAAAAAATAATCGAAAAAGATAAAAAATGAAACATAAAGAGCATTCATCTTTTTTTTTTTTTTTTTTTTTTAAATCCAAGAATGAAACTCAAACTTGGGATTCTACAAGGAGAAAAAAAAAACGTATAAGTGAAATTAAGAATTTACTCGTGTCGTATAAACGAAATATTTTAACATTAGAATTCAATGGAATGATTTGGGACCGAAGTCCAAAAACGTATAAATGAGAAAAACGTATAAATGAGAAACGTATAAAAGGGGCTCCACTGTATATATATAACAATAACTGGTAAATTTTTTTGGCAAAAATCATAAATTTAAATGTCCAATTTTTAAATTATTTTCATATTTTAATTAATTTTAAAATATCTAATCAAAACTTCATTACAAATAAGATACCAAATGAAAGGTACCATACTTGTGACGAAGAAACCTTAGGTACCTTATTTGTAACCTTATTTATTTTAACTAATTTGATAAATATAACGTCACAATCAACTGTTTGTTTATATCAGATAAGTACATTATCATGAATGCAAGAAAATGATGTAATAACTATTAGCCCATAATTTTTATGATTGAATTTTATATTACATTTTAATTTTATCCTCCATGGGTATTTTAGAATTGCAATGGTAGTTATACACTTTCGTTGAAATCTTTTTACATATTGAGATTAAGGGAAAAGTGCAAGCATAAAAAATGTTCAGTTTTGAAAGATCTTTCTAATGATGTAACATTTATGCAGATTAATAAAAAAAAAAAAAAAAATACATAGCATTTCTATGGAAAAAAAATGGCTACCAAAAGTCTCTGTTTTGAAGCGGTTTAAACCGGAATCGTTCCTGACAGAAGATGGTCATTATTATTATTAATTATTATTATATATAAATATATTTAAACTCTTACTATATTAACACGTTTTATGAAATTGTCCGCTTTCAACAACGTCTTTGGTAAAGGTCAATACCAACATGGGCGGCCATTATGTGACTTTGAGGTAATATATTTCGATTGCTTGTTTTTACTGATCACTGCTTGAATTGAAAAATGAGTTCTTCCAGTTATCTTGCCAATAGTCCGAAGAGTTTTACTTTTAATCCTTAGTCTCAAGATATTTTTTATTTCATTAGGAATATCTCTTTTCCTTAAGAATCCATTTTAACTCAATTTATCTTTCAAAAATCTTGAAAATGCAGTTTTAAATTTACTTATCAAAACTAAATGCTTATTTGGAAGCGTATATTCACATCAGAAACTAGTTGGCATAGGTGGACTCTGCTCAGTTCCCCATCATATATATATATATATAGTCATAAATTTCTAGTGCGAGACATATTAAAATCATGTTAAAAGAAATGAATTTGACCAAAGCTTGATACAGTGACAGAATGAAATCCCCGCCTAACAAGCTATCCACCGTTCACTTCGATATATTTATCTTATTCTAACCTATTAATTTATTTTATTAGGGTCAGTTTCGTAGTTTAGTTTTCATGCTACTATTTCCAATGCAATAATCCTCAAAATTCATATTTATATGAAAAATTTACGATTTCGCTATGTTGATAAAATCGTAAATTACAAATAATTTACAAAATTTTCCTATTAGAATATTTGTATTCAATCATGTTCAAACAAATATCATAGATGTAATTTTGAAGTTGTCTAATGTATTTATGATCCTCAAAAAGGACGTTTATGCTCAATTTTGCCTTATCCTGACATGTCAAGTAAATCGTAAATTCCAAATAACTTACGAATTTTTTTATATTGGAAAAATCCTAGTCTACGATATTCATGCCAGTATCCTAAATAATATTTAAAAAGTTGTTTGACATCTTTACGATGAAAATATCCCTGAAGATTGAAGTTTATGTGAAATTTTGCTCTATTCTACCATGTTAAGAAATTCGTAAATTTCCAATAATTTACGAAATTCTTATATTGGAAAATTCGTAGTCAGTGATATTCATGCCAGTATCCTAAATAATATTTCAAAAGTAGTCTGACATCTTTACGATGAAAATATCTCTGAAAATTGACGTTTATGTGAAATTTTGCCCTATACTGCCATGTTAAGAAATTCGTAAATTTCCAATAGCTTGCGAAATTTTCAAAGTAGCACGTTTATAGTTACTGATGTTCATTCCAGCATCAAAACAGATATTAAAACTGGTCTGACATTTTTACAGTAAAAAGTTTCCATTTAATGCACGTTTAAGTGAATTTTTGTCCTTTTCTCCCATGTTAAGGAAATCGTAAATTTCTAATAACTTACGAAGTTTTTTTATTCGAATGTTGCAAATGAATAGGGTTCTTGCCAGTATCGAAAGTAATATTTTAAAACTGATCTGACTTCTCTGCGATCATTTGTTCGTGAGATATCGCATAAACAGACTAACACACTAACGGACTAACACACTAACGGACTGACACACTAACAGACACCATACAAATTTTGTTATTTTCGGATTCCTCATACCTGAAAACGTATAAAAAAGTAAAAAAACCGAGGTCGAAATTTTTCACAATTACCTAGGTTCCCCATACCTATAGTATGATGGGGAACTAAAACTAAAAATTGAAGATTAGTTTGCAAATGTCCTTTTATTTACACCTGTAAGCAAATTTTTTCTGGTAACTTTTAGTGTTATTACATTTTTCTGTATTCAATGGAAGAAAGTATTAGATTCTTAAAGCTTTTCGACTTCCGATTTTCGATGGGTTTACACGTTTTGAGAGGTCTAGAACGTAATTTGGAAATTTTTAGAGAATGTTTGTGTGTATGTGTGTGTGTTATCAGCATATCTCAAGAACAAATAACAGCAGGGAGTCCAGACTCGGTATTCTGAATCTGTATTATACAGAGATGCTGCACTAAACGTTTCGTTGAGATCAATCAAATTGTTTTACAGGGCATCCAAGAGAATTCAAATACATTACATCTATGGGGGAAAGGGCAAGTAAGTAGAGTTTAACATCTATAGACTGCACTAAACCAAATGAAATGAACATATATTTTTTTTATATGCATAAAAACATGCCTTTTTTTACAGGGACACCAAGAAAAATTATATTATATATATTACAGGGACATAAAGAATGATCTGGTGTGTCACTCACACGACTTTCTCTTACCCTGAGATTTAATACTATAAATACTGGTTGCAGATTAAGAGGTAAGATAACGAGTACTGTTATGTAAACCTGTGTTAAACAATTCATATTAGGCTTCTGAAGAGTTTTATATGATAATTAGTTCTGTGTGAGGGGGGCTACGGCTCCCCTCAATCCCCCGTTTCATTAGCACCTACATTTATATAGAATTTAATTCGGTTATTAAAAAATAATTCTGTTTTTAATAAATAATTTATTAAATTATTATTTAAAAAAATTATCTTTTATGATAATGCAGACGATTTCCATATTAGAGAAGTAGTATAACACCAAATGTCCAAAAAAAGTCCATTTTATTCTCAATATTAAAAAAAAAAAAAAAAAAAAAAAAAAAAAGATTTTTTTTAAAGCTTTTTTTTGTTAAAAGTTAAAAAAATCGATAACTTTGTTTTGAATTATCGCAGATCGATGGTTCAATCATTCGTTTTAAAGGTATTGGCGAGCTCTTTTGAAAGATACCCATCATGAAAATTTACTCCCCTCGAGGGGGGACTTCTCCCCCAGGGGGGGAGGCGAGGCTCCTACATGCACAAAAAAAAATTTCCCAGTTAACTATCTCTATTACAAAAAATATATATTCGTTTCATTTGGTTTAGTGCAGTCTGTAGACGTTAAACTCTTCTTTCCTGCAATTTCCCCCATAGACGTAATGTATTAGAATTCTCTTGATTGTCCCTGTACACGAACCAATTGCTTGATCTTAACGAAAAGCTTACTGTAGCATCCCTATATGATACACATTTAGAATACCAAGTTTGAACTTTCTGCCATAATTTGTTTTTGAGATATACTGATAACAGACAGACACACACAGACACACACACAAACACACACACAGACATACAGACACACAGACATACACACAGACCATTTGCTAAAAACATGATTTTTGTATTCAGAGTACCTCAAAACTTGTAAATATAACAAAATCTCGCGTTCGAAAATTTGACCCAAAAACAATACTTTCTCTACCTTATGGGTAAGAGAAAGTAAAAATTCTTTATCATTATGGCTCATGGGCTGAAATTTTTAGTTCCCCATCATACTATAGGTAATGGGGAACTAAGGTAATCGTGAAAATTTTCGACCTCGGTTTTTTCCCTTTTTTATACGTTTTCAAGTGTGAGGAATCCGAAGAGGACAAAATTTGTATGGTGTCCGTCTGTAGGGTGTCTGTCAGTTTGTTAGTCCGTTAGTGTGTTAGTCTGTTAGTCTGTTAGTTTGTTAGTCTGTTTACACGATATCTCACGAACAAATGATCTCAGAGAGGCCAGACCAGTTTTAAAATGTTATTTATGACACTGGCAAGAACCCTATTTATTTGCAACATTCTAATTAAAAAACTTCAAAAGTTATTCGAAATTTATGATTTTCTTAAAAAAGGAGAATTGGGCAAAATTTCACGTAAACGTACATGAAAAGAAATATTTTTATCGTAAAAATGTAAGAACAGCTCTTAAATATCAGTTTTGATGCTGGGATGAACACCATTAACTATAAACATGCGACTTTAATTCGTGTTCGCTGTTAACCTTTTATCGGCCCATTGTATCATATAGCAGAAACTGGGTTTACTCGGAAATGGATATAGCGATTTTCAAAAAAGTTTGTAGTTAAGTGTTTTTCGGGGTGCTTGGATTAACCCTCATCTCCAGAACAAATTGCGTTCGCTAATAACCCTTTATTGGCCTATGGCAACATATGGCAGAAATTGGGTTATAGGGAATTTGATGAAAGTTTCAAAATAAGTGCTTTTGGGGGTGCTTAAACGATTGAAATTGTCCTCATTATCAGAAAAATTCGCGTTCACAGTTAAACCTTTAAAGGCAAATTGTATCGTATGGCAGAAATTGGGTTTACACGGAAATGGAGAAAGCAATTTTGATGAAAGTTTGGAGTTCGGGATTTTTGATGAGAAAAAACAATTGGATCTCATCTTCAGATAAATTCGCGTTCACAGTTAGCCCTTTATCGGCCAATGGCAAAACATAGCAGAAATTGGGTTTACTCGGAAATGGATATAGCGATTTTGTTGAAAGTTTGGGATTAAGTGTTTTCGGGGAGGTGCTAAAATGATTGGACATACCCTCATCTTCAGAAAAATTCGCATTCTCAGTTAACCCTTCATCGGCCAATTTTAACATATGATCGAAATTGGGTTTACTCGGAAATCAATATAGAGATTTTGGATGAAAATTTTGGAGAACATAAATGATTGAAAATATTATCATCTTCAGAAACTTTCACGTTCGCTGTTAAACCTTTAAAGGCCAATCGCAACGTATGGCAGAAATATGGTTTACACGAAATTGGACATAGCGATTTTGATGAGAGTTTGGAGTTAGGGATTATTTGGTGAGAAAAAGCGATTGGAAATATCCTCTTCTTCAGAAAAATCTCGTTCGCTGTTAACCCTTTATCGTCCCATTGTAACATATGGCAGAAATTTACTTCGAAATGGGCATAGAGATTTAAAAAAAAATATTGGAGTTATGTGATTTTCGGGGTGCTAAAGCGTTTAAACTTATTCTCATCTTCAGAAAAATTCACGTTCAAAGTTAACACTTTATCGGACAATTGCAACATATGGCAGAAATTGGATTTACTTAAAAATGGTTATAGGAATTTTGATGAAAGTTTGGGTTAAAGGCTTTTCGGGGTGCTTAAACGATTGGACTTATCCTCGTCTTCAGAAAAATTCGCATTCGCAGCTAAACCTTTATCGGCCAGTTGTAACATATGGCAGAAATTGGGTTTACTTGGAAATGGGTATAAGGATTTTGATGGAAGTTTGGGGGTACATAAACGATTCAAAATATTTACATCCTCATAAAATGTCGCATTTGCTGTTAAACATTTAAAGGTCAATTACAATGTATGGAAGAAATAGGGTTTACACGGAAATGGACAGAACGATTTTTATGAAAGTTTAGAGTTACGGATTGTTTGGAGAGAAAAAATGATTGAAAATATCATGGCGGATAAAATTCATTCATAAACTTGGTTGAGACCCTTATATGGTCTATGCATACATCGCCACTTAAAAACAAAATTGTGGAGCAACTTGGTTAACGAACTTGTCAAAGATATTTATAAGATAAATTCGCTGTCCAAAATTGGTTAGATTTGGAGTATCATTTCGGGCGTTATCGTGATGATAAGATTTCGATTATGTATATATATATATATATATATATATATACAGAGATAGAGAGGGGGAGATAAAGATAAACGAAGTGATTGGATTATTTCGATTTCCAAAGAAATCAACCTATGGCAAATTTGGGTTTATGTTATTGAAAAATGTGTACAAAATGCCCCCAATGAGCGCGGAAAATGACGCAATGACTCTCAATTCCTGCACCTGAGAAACATTCATGTTAGTTTTATTATAGCCAAGTTCATTCTTTATACCACCTTTAAGTTGATTCTTCTCAAATACAGCATTTTTAAGTTGTGTCATTTTTCTTGCCGGGATGCGATATGTCAATTTTACTTTGATAGTTTTTAACAATAATTAAATTGTGTGGAAACAAATACGTGATGGGGAACTGCGCGGAGTCCACCTATGCCAACTAGTTTAAAGTGCAATAGCATCTAAACGCCTTATTCGATTGAGCTGAAAATTTACACACATGTTACCATTTTACAAAATGCATAGATTTTGGTGAATCTAGTACTTATAGTATTTTTTACAGAAACACAACGAAAAATTCTTTATCGTTGTGTCCTATAGGCTCAAATTCTTTAAAGTGCGATAGCATCTAACCACCTTATGCAACTGAGCTGGAAATTTATACACATATTATAGATCATCGTCACACAAACTGTATAGATTTTAGTGAGTCTAGCACTCATATATTTTTACAGGGACACACGAAAAATTCTATATCATTATGACATATGGGCTCAAATTATTTGAAGGGCATTAGCGTTCATTTAAACAATACTATTTGAGGAAAAATGCTCAGGTATCTTATTATAATTTTCTCTTTGGTTTATTTAACGACTGCTCTTGCTTCAATTTATTTATACAACCGATAATTACTCAATGTTCGGAAGGTCGAGTGGAGTCCCTCCAGAATTTTTTTTTTTTTTTCTTTTCTTTTTTAAGGAATGAGGACTATTAGTCTCAATCTACGGTTTTTTACGGTACCAGTTTTACGATAGTTGGACATATATCGAAATCGAAAATTTATCGAAAATATGATTGAATAATTTGAAAGCGATGTTATAATTTGAAATAAGAAAAAAAAAAAAAAAAAAAAAACTAATAGTGCTCTGTACTAAACTAAATTCTGCTTTTGCTAGAATTTGATCAATTATTATTATTATTATTTTGAAAGAAAAAGAAAAGAAAAGAAAATTAAAAATAATCAGTTTCGAAAAGGACAGTATCGAAAAAGTTTATATATATATATATATATAATTTTGAATTAGGAAATAAAAAGCGCGCGTGCAAAATGAAATCTATATTAATAAAATCAGACTTTTGTCTGTAAATTTGTCGGAATCAAAAAATTTTGCGATATCTTCACGTTTCACACACCATGAAAGCCGAAAATGACTTCAGAAATTTTTGCCTGTGTGTGTGTATGTGTATATCATCGTGTCTGTATGTCGCTATTTTTGTCCGGGCATCACTCAAGAACGGCAGGAGGGAATTCAACAGTGCTTAGCAGAAATTTAGATCGTTACCCGACTTAAAATTATATCTATAGAAATCTTCAAATTTTTGATTAGTTTTTGAATTTGCGGTCGTTAGAGCGTTGACGCCGAGGAGTGATCTAGTAGGGCCGTGGTTTAACTAAACAAATTTGCACTTTCTGTGATTTTGCCGTTTTCTTTTCATCGCTTTGAATAAGGAAATGAAATTTTATTTGCTCTCTTTCTGCTTATTTTTAACTGATTTCGTCTACCTTTTTCTTTCATATGACTAAAATAGGTAACTATTTTCATTTGCTATTTTTTAAATCTTGTATTTACACATAGTATTTTTATGGGTGTCTCCTACTGGTACCAAAAAATGTCATCATGACCAATAGTGGACAGTCCTATCCACTACTGGCTCATGTGACTTTTAAGGTCAGATCCAGTAGTGGATATAATTCTGTAATCTCGCAATTTTAGAGTTGAATTCAGAATTTTTAAACGTCACTCTAAAGCTACGCATTCGACAATTGGCGCCTGTCTGGGACTCACTTCTAGGAGGGTAAGGAGACATGCTATCACAATTTTGACATTCTGCGGAGAAGGTGGATCCCAGGCTTTCCCAAATTTAGAAAACTGAACAAAATGGAAATTCGCTTGAATCATGAGATAATTTTTGAACATTTAAATTTTTTTATTCGCATTTCTTTTTTTGGGTTCAATATTGGACTTGTTGGTTAAGTTCGGTTCCCACTGAAACATCGATATTGAAATAGCATAACTGTGGTCTGTATTTAGAAGATTGAGCATGAGTGAATTTTATGTCGCACTAGTGTGCTACACTATGGGCAATTAACGACGGTCTGAAACTCACACCTAAGGATAGTCCGGAGACATTTGATAACCCTCAAAAATTTAACTTTGATGGGAACATGGAGGACACTGTGGCCATGAGGAGAAGATTGTGATGGGATGTCTCCTGACTAGCCTTATTAGTGATTCCCAGACTGTCTCCAATAACCAATAGTGTAACACTAGTGCGACGTAAAATTCACTCAAATTTCAGCATTAAATGTTGGCCCCAACGAGGATTCATGTAGGAGGATTCATTTAGAAAATTACACAAAAAAAAAAAGCTGGAAAATTTTCTTAAAGTGTCCACTACTGGTGCGTTTACCTTATATATTATATTTTACCACTTGGATCAGTATCTTTAAAGTAGCGCAATGTACTACTCCAAATTTATTTAAATCATCAATCCACAACTTTAGCTTAGATTTTTTTTTTTTTTTTTTACTTTTATTTTCATTAAAATTGAACTTTTAACTCTATTTAATTTTATCAATATAAATCTTAAACCTATAACAAAACATGCCTTATTAACATTTCTAAATTTTTCTTGAAACACCCTCAATACTGAATAAACTGGTGTAAGTTTTAAACTTTTGTTTTTATTGTTTTACTTCTCACATATTCAGAAACGAAGACGTCAAATCAGGAGGTTTAAAACTACGCAACACCACAAAGAAAGCAAAACAAACAAATGAAAAACTAATTGACATAGATGCATTCTGCTCAGTTCACCATCATATATATGTTCTCATAAAATTCTACTACAAAACATACTATATTCATGTTAAAAGAAATGAATTTGACCAATTGCTTGACAGAGTGACAATCTGAAATGGCCCACTTAATAGGCTACCCACCGTTGAGCTCTATGCATTTACCTAAATCTAATCTATTAATTTATTTTATTAGGGTCAGTTTCGTAGTTTAGTTTTGATGTATTTCCATACTATTTCCAATGCAGCAATCCCCAAAATGCATATAAAATATCACCCAATTTTGCTATGTTGATAAAATCTTAAATTTAGGATAACTTACGAAATTTTCGAATTAGAATATTTGTAGTCAATAATGTTCAAGCCAGTATCGTCAATGTCATTTTAAAATAGGTTGGTTGGGTTTTACGTCGCAATAGTGATGCGCAATGAGCAATTGGCGACGGTCTGGGACACACCCCTAGAGTTGGTCCGGAGATATGCCATCACAATTTTTATCCTCCACGGAAGGGATGGCTCTCCCGCTTCGGTAACCCCAGAGGTATAATTGATAAAAAAAAAATAGGTCTGATATCTTTATGACGAAAATATCCCTAAAAAGGGATGTTTATGCGAAATTTTGCCCTATTCTGCTATATTAAGTAAATCGTAAAATTTAAATAACTTACGAAATTTTTAAATTAGAAAATTCATAGCGAATGATAGTCATGCCAGTATCCTAAATAATATTTTAAAAGGGAGTCTGACATCTTTACGATGATAATAATTTATTAAGATTTACGTTTATGTGAAATTTTGCTCGATTCTGCACTGTTAAAAAATTCGTAAATTTTCAATAACTTACCAGCACTAGTGCGACGTAAAACCCAATCAACCAACTAATCAATAACTTACGAATACTTTAAATTGGAAAATTCATAGTCTATGATATTTATGCCAATATCCTAAATAATATTTCAAAAGTGGTCAGACATCTTTACGATGAAAATATCCCTCAAAATTGACGTTTATGTGAAATTTTGCCCTATTTTGCCATGTTAAGAAATTCATAAATTTCTAATAACTTGCGAAATTTTCAAAGTAGAATGTTTATAGTTAATGATGTTCATTTCGGCATTAAAACTGATATTTTAAAACTGGTCTGACATTTTTATAGTTAAAATTTTCCATTTAATGACATTAAAGGGAAATTTTGCTCTATTCTCCCATTTTAAGAAAATCGTAAATTTATACTAACTTAAGAAGTTTTTTAATTCGACTGTTGCAAATGAATAGGGTTCTTTCCGGTGTCGAAAGTAATATTTAAGAACCAATCTAACTTCTCTGCGACTACTTACTTGAGATATCGTGTACACAGACTAACAAACTAACTAACGGACTAAGAAGCTATCAGACACCCCACAGGCGGACGTCATACAAATTTTATCATTTTCGGATTCCTCACACCCGAAAACGCATAAAAAAGTCAAAAAACCGAGGTCGAAAATTTTCACGATTACCTAAGTTCCCCATGCCTAAAGTATGATAGGGAACTAAAAAGTCTGTCACTTTATATCATGTTTGATAAGAGGCAAGAATATTAAATTTAATTAAAAAAAAAAAAAAAAAACTTGCTTGAGTAATTTCTAACTTATTTAAAGTCGCAAATAATTTCTAAATATATATAGTTAATATTTTTAGAAAGTATTCAAATTACCTTACAAAAAAATCGTTTTTGTTTGTGTAAATATATTTCGGCTGTCAGTAGCAGCCATCATCAGTGCACTTGTGATCGGTGCACGGAGTAATAATTGTGATCTTACTCTGTGTTTTTCTCGGCTTCGTCTTTCTCTCTCTTTTTCTCTCCTTTCATCCCTTCAGTTCGTTTACGATGCGTTGCCATTCGGGTGGGACTATACTCTTGGTCATTAATAGCAGAGATGGTTGTTAGCACAGACTAAGGACTAAGGTTGTTAGCACAGACTAAGGTTTCCTTAGTCTGTGGTTGTTAGTATGTCAGGGTCAGCGGCTTTGCAACAGCCGAAACATACTTGCACAAAAAAAATAAAAAAGATTTTTTATAAGGTAATTTGAATAGTTTCTGAAATGTTAATATATCCTTTCTCTATAATGAAATATGTAATTAATATTATTTAAATATAAAGTTGTAAAAGTTTCATTTTAATGCTAAAAATTATGGTAATGGATTTGACACAAAGTGAGATACAAAACACTTTAAGCAAAATTAAAAATGATACTCATATTCTTTGGAAATTTAGGCTGCAGATAAAATGCGATTTCTGAGAACCTATATACTTTTTATTAGTTACCATTTTTTACTGCAATGAAACATTCAGACCTAGTAACTACAGTTTCATACCTGATGAAGCGTCATGTTTAACTCTTACAACCCAAACAATTGTAGCGAGATTTTGTAATTTATGGTATTTGCTTACAAAAGTCTTTCTCTTCATCGTTTAATATCATAACTATAGGGCAATTTACTCCAATTTTTTTGTCCCACGTATGAATAAGTTGACGCATTTAAAAAAAAAAAAAAAAAAAAAAAAAATCCCTTTAGAAATTCTTTCTCCAAATTATGAGAAAAATTTAACAATGTACCTATACGAAATTAGTTACTAGATCGTATTAATAAATTTTATTCATTATTCATGGTTATTCATTTGATAATAGAAATGTTTGGACTAGGCATTTCCAAAATTTCGGAGCCAGCAACAGTAAACTTCCAATTACACTGCGAGTGAAAAAAAAAAAAAAAAAACTGATACCATTCCTGCTGATTCTTATTTAAAATGACCTCTTAAATCCGAATATGACCGCCATTTTGCCCTATCACCCAACGTTTTCTCGGGACGTCACCTTCTTTCCCAATTTTTATCACTCTTCTGTAGTTTCATGGCCCTGAATTTGATTTGGAGAATGGAAAATAGTTATTTTAACTCTTTAAAAAAAAGCAGAATGGCAACGCGACCTGTAAGACAATTTTATCAAAAGTTGATACGCACTAATTTATGTCAAGGTGCAACTACATACCAATTTGTATGAAATTCTGTGCAGTAGTTCCTGAGATACAGTTACCACAAAATTTGTCACACACACAGACACAGACAGACAAACATTTTCTAAACAGGGTCAAATCGTGTTCTACAGCTCTCAAAACGTGTAAATCCGTCAAAAACCCGAGGTCGAAAATTTTTACGAATCCAATACTTTCTTCTATTGAATATAGAAGAAAGTAAATATATATATATATATATATATATATATATATTATGTATAATAAGTGATAATAATTGATTAATAAAATATAATAAATGTAACCTATAATTTCAGTGGCAAATCCCCCCCCCCTCCACACACACACACACATCTTCCCTTTGCAGCAAGTGTTCATATTATAGAATATTTCACCTCTTTAGACCCTCAGAAGATATTTAAACAGTTAAAATGTTTCTTTTCTCTTCAATTAATCAAATTTATGGCAATTTTCATACCGAGCAGTGTTATCTGGGAATAGATTATACATGTTGTGGACTATTCGCGGCGTGGAATCAAGAGAAAGTGCAAGAAGCAAACAAGAGCAAACACAAATGGTTATTTTATTAAAAAAAAAAAAAAAAAAGAAGAAGAAGAAGAAAAGAAAACTGCAAATTTAAAGAGCTTTGTCTTATTTTTTCGTACAATTCGTACTGTTTAATTTGGTACATAAATTGCTTACATATTTTACTCTGGCTTCTTCTTAAGCACACTGTTTTGTTCACTGTTTTCATATTCTTTAGCAGATAAAATATTTTTACAATACTGTGAACATTTTCGCAGTTTCTGTTAATATATCCAATAAAACCAACTTTACGTGCAAAATATTTTTTTTTCATCCCGTTTGCCCCTCATTTTCTGTCTTTTTGCTGTTTATACGCGGCGCCAATGCCACAATATTCCATAGATAATCGGAAGTATGCTATATTTGTTTTGTAATTGAATTCCATACGTAAACTTTAGTTTTGTATGTAGTTAATACTTAATTATATACATTCACAACGAATTGTTCAAAACTTATTGAAACGATCATTTAATTAGCCTTTTAATTAAAGTTTGATACAAAAATCTAACGTAGTAATAAAGAGGACTTTTTCTAATTACAATGTGCCGTGTATTTTATTTTAATAAATGCGTGCTAAGATATATTGTTTACTTAAAATTCATAGAAAGATATTAAAACTTCTTCACACACCATAAATTTTAAGTCAGCACAACCGGTTTCGAAAAGATGTAGCCTTTCCTCATCAGGTGCAAACACGTGCTACTGCCTTGGAGGCAAAAGCTTTGCTTTTTGGCTTTTGCCTCCAAGGCAGTAGCACGTGTTTGCACCTGATGAAGAAAGGCTACGTCCTTTCGAAATCGGTTGTGCTGACTTAAAATTTATGGTGTGTGAAGAAGTTTTAATATCTTTCTATTGATTGTACGCCAGTTTTTGAATTTAGTTTTGGTACTTAAAATTCACTAAGGATGGAAAATATATCGTCGGAAAATGTATTTTTCTGATAAATAAAATTTGTGTAGATAAAGTATTCCAATTTGAAAATAAGCATTAAGCAAAATTCAATTAATAAGGCAGATTAAACGTGTAAAAACTATTACTTCATCTGAAATTTCAGTAAAAAATAATTTTTCTCATTTAATTAAATTTGATTTACACATATTATGCGGCGGGTCATAATAAATTTCATTAAAGAAGATATTTTTAAAGAGCTAATGTACTGTTTTATAAATATATTTAAATTTCAATCATTTTACTATTTAAAAAGTAGCATATCAAATATCTAAAAGGTAATGACTCAGAGAATTTCGTTTCAAATACTAAGAATGAATTTATTTATTCTGTATAAGAAAATAGCAATTATATTACTAAATACTAGTTAAAACATTACAAAGTGCAGAAAACTTTCGTATATTCAGTTTTAATTTTTCCGCTATATAGCTATAATAGCTTAATTTATTTATTTTAGTTAATATTATTTTATACTTTATACTTGAAATGCTTGCGGTTCTTTTAAAAACTTTTAGATAATCTGAGAAAACTAATCAAACGTCATGCGTTACTCTAAATAAAAAAAGAACGTTATATGGATGATGTATTCGAAAAACGAAAGATTCGACAGTTTAATGAAAATATTTATTTCAGTACTTATAAGTGAATCATACACTTACAGAAGAAAATGATGTTTCACATGACATTGGACATTGCGTTACAAACCATGTTAACAGAGTCTGCAGTATTACTATTAATTGTGTCAATATTTGCAGAGCTTGCAATATGAACTAATGCAGAAACTACTTCCAAAAGTGTTTGAACTAGCGCCCCACAATCAGAAAGGTCTTTGTGTACTTGGCGAACATTAGTATAAGTGTCATATATAACATTTTTAAGGGTTGTACCATCGATTCTGCCATTTGAAGTCACAGTTGAGACAGCAGAGGAAACCCGGCTGGTTGCAGCAGGGGAAGACATTCTAGAGATTGTTCCTGACATTGCTGTTGTGGTTGACTCTGCACCAGAACCTGCACCTTGGCCATATCCTGCACCTGCTTCTGACCCAACTCCAGCTCCCTGACCATATCCTGCTCCAGCTCCGGCACCAAAACCTGTTCCTTGGGCAAATCCTGCACCTGCTCCTTGACCGTATCCTACACCTAAAACTGCTCCAGCACCAGTACCAAAACCTGTACCTTGGCCATATCCTCCACCAGCTTCGGTACCTGCTCCTTGACCATATCCTGAGCCCGCTCCTGTTCCAGCTCCAGCACCTATTCCTTGACCGTATCCTGCACCTGCACCTGCACCAGCTCCTTGACCATATACTGCAGCTGCTCCAGCTCCAGCACCATATCCAGAACCTGCTCCTAATCCAGCTCCGGCACCTTGACCATATCCTGCACCTGAATCTGCTTCAGCCCCAGCTCCTTGACCATATCCTGCACCCGCACCAGCTCCAGCTCCAGCACCTGCTCCTAGACCATATTCGGAACCTGAATTCAAATTATTCAAATTATTAGAATCTTCAAATTAACATTCATTTATAATATAAACTTAATGTAGAGCTAAAAAGAAAAAAAATAATAAAAATTAAAAACTCTGTCAAAGTTAGAATTTAGTTTAATTCGGAGAACTATTAATTTCAATCTGTAAATTTTTCATTATTTTTTTTAAATTTTAAATTTTAATTCATTTTTATCTCATTTTTTGAACGTAAAGCTCGCCACGTACTTTTTAAAATGACTGAAATGAATTACAATGAAGTGTCGCCACCCAAATTTCATATTTTAATTAATTTTAAAACATCTAATTATCGTGTCGAAAAACTGCTTGCACCCCCGGATTTAGAAAAATAGCTCCTTTTATTTGGTATTGAATTTGTAACGAGCCACGTACTTTTTAAAATGACTGAAAGGAATTAATATGAAGTGTTTCCACCTAAATATCATACTTTAGTTAATTTTTTAAAATCTAATTGTTGTGTCGAAAAACTGTTTGCTCCCCTGGATCCAGAAAAATCGCCCCTTTTATTTGGTACCGAATTTGTAACGATAGGAGAGATATTTCTAATTTATTTTGGTGTTACACAAAACTGGTCTATAAAAAATCCAGATTGAAACTAATAGTCTTCCGTCCTGATAATAATGCATTATAAAGACTGGTTTTCGAGATATATTATAATTAGTAGCACATTTAGGCTGTAAATATACTCTGTAAATAAAAAATAAAAAAATCGAAAAGCCCGTAATCATTTTTACGGGGCGAAATAATTAAAGGCGATTCTTCAATGGGTAAAAAAGTTAACACGCCTTCAGTGTAAGAGCAAATACTTTTCTTAAAGCTTACCAGATGACTCAAACGAACATGTTTGGAAGGATTACAGTAGGGTCAGAAATTACAACTTAGATTACAATCGCAGGAAAAAAAGTTACTCGCCACAAAATATGATTAATTTACTCTATTTTTTACGTATAAGGTGACCAGAATTTTTTATTGGAAAAAGAGAAGAAATTACGCAATGTCTTTTTTTTTTTTTTTTTTTTTTTGTTATATAAGGAAATAGAAGACATTCAATTTTGAAAAAGATGTTATTTTAGAGAACACAAAATTGAGTGAAAATGATTATAAAAACCGATTCAAAAGCTACTTCACCCAAGTGGTGGATACTTTTTTTTTTATCTCAAATGATGAATTTGGATCAGTACAACTTAATTTAAATTAAAAATATACGGATACGAGAGGAAAAATCCCTAATTTTTATAGGTGTCACTGGACAATATAGATTTGCTTTTTAATTATTAATTTTGCTACAGACATTTTTTTTTCTTTTGTGGTACATTCATGCAGTTGCATCAAAAAAGTTGGAAGACATTTTTTTTATTGAAATCATAATCATAAAAGAAAAAATAAAATTGGCAAATGAAAATATTAAATTATTATTCGGCAGATAAAACGTTTTGTTTTAATGAACAGTCATTCTTATCAACATTTTATAAAAGTTCTTACAAGTATAATCTAAATTAGTCTTAGTAGTTAATAAGTTTTTAAAGTAGGTCCATAAAGGGGATTTTTTTCACGTCTATATTTTGTTCATTGAAGAAAAATGTCGCTTTGTGGGAGCGTTTTTGCCAGGAGGACATAAAATGAACTCAACTAACTTTTCGTATATTTGTGAGGTGGTGGTAGTGTTATCATTAAGGCCAATTGCCTGCAGTAAGGCTCAAGGCCTGAGTAGTAGAGTCCTCCGTAGGATCTTTCTGATAGGTTATCCATATTTACGCTAGTTTCTGAGAAAACCACGGAAACGCCTAACGGCTAAGCCAACGAGCGTGATCAGGTATCGAACCCAGCGAATCACGTATACCAGCTTCGAGAACAGAACATCTCGGTCACTGGTGGGCCTATTTTTATGAGGAATATTATTCATGCAAAAATGAGAGCACACGTCAATCCACCGCGTATCAACTGTAGCACCTAGCACCACCTAAATGATTTCATGACAATATCAATTGTGATTCCGTGTTCTGGATCAAAGAACCGTACAAATATTGGGAATACTTTTATTTCTTTGTGATTCGAAGAATCTGAATAGACATAAATCATAATATGCTTTGGCAAGTTTATTAGAAAGTTGTTCTTTTGCGAACTTAACGCAGAAAAAAGTTAGCGTTCACCTTTCGATATAGCCAACATCCGATTGAGCTTCCCAGTTTTGCGAAATTTTTGAAATTAAGGACCAAATCCTTTTCATTTGAAAAAAAAAGATAGAGGACGAAAAACATACAAAAGAGGTCTTTTTAGTCCTGTAATTTTTTTTTCGTTTAAGAGGGAAGAGCGTTGATAAAAGAAGACTGTCCTCTTAAAAAGAATGAGCAAAATTTTATGTTTTTAAATCGATTTTTTTTTGTAGCACCGTACACTGTAAGAATTCTATCTACATTTAGTCCGAAATTTTACTCGCCACAGTAAAATTTCCACTCGCCAATGGCGAGCTGGCGAGCAGAAATTTCGCGCCCTGGATTACAGGGCACCAACCGTCGAATTTTTTTCCTTGATTCTTCCATCAGTATATTTATATAATATTTTTTTACTTAATTAATCGTGCAAACTTACTACTAAAAATTCCGAAAGAAAAATACTGGTGGTAGAATCAGGGAAAAAATTTCGACTGGCGACACTGTCGATTAGATTCAGAGAAATAATACTCCAAATCGAACTAAATTTGGACAGTGAAGTTATCTTATAAATATCTTCGATGAGTGTGTTAACCAAAATGCTCTGCCATTTGATTTTCAAGTGAAGGCCCCTTGAAAATTTCAAATTCCCACTGCAAAAAGCGTATTTAAGACCGGATTTGTTTGAATTTTGATGTATACACAGACCATATAAAGGTCTCAATCAAGTTTATGAATGAACTTTATCCGCCATTTTTAACAAAGTGCGGATGTTATACACTAATGGCCGTATTCACCATTAACTTCCGGTTCAATGCAAAATCTTGAAAAGCGTCTAAAGGCAAGGTACAGCTTTCCAGAAAAATTTGGCACGCTGTTTCTGCCATCTAGTGTCGAGAATTTCCTATAATCTTTGATTGGTTATTTTCACCTAAAAATTATGAAAATATTTAAACCGCTAGATGGCAGAAACAACACGGCAAAATTTGCTGAAAATTTGAACCCCACCTTTTTAGGCTTTTTAAATTTTCATGTTCAACCGGGAGTTGTATTGTGAATAGCAGCCTAAGTGAAATAACTTGAAATTAGGCTGCCACTTGAAAATTTATAAACATGCTAACTTTTTAAATTCTGATTCATTTCGAACCAAAGTTGGACAGTGATCTTATCATATAATTATCTTGGATGCGTTCACTGGGCAACTTGTCCGACATCTTGTTTCCATGTTGCAGCGACTAGAAATTACGCTGCCACTTGAAAATATGCCATCACGATAACTTTTATAACACTAAACTGATTCTAACAAAAGTTGGATAGTGAAGTTATGGTTCAAATATCTTGGATAAGTTCATTGGTAACTTGATCCGCAATTTTATTTCCAACTGGCGGCCACTTGAAAATTTGTCATTATGATAACTTTTGTAATGCTGAATCAATTCGCATCAAATTTGGGTTGTGGATTTATCATTCACATATCTCAGATAAGCTCGCTGGGCATATCACTCCGCTTATTTTTTTCCAAGTGGTAACCAGTTGAAACCATGGTGCCACTTGGAAATTTCATATCACGATAATTTTTGAAATATTGATTTAGTTTGAACTAAAGTTGCACAATGCATCATGCAAATATATTGGATGATTTCGCTAAGAAAGTTGCTTCGCCATTTTGTTTCCAAGTTGCTGCCACTTAGACTGCCACTTGAAAATTTGTCATAACAATAACTTTTGAAACACTGCACTGATTCGAACCAAAGTTGGACAATGAACTTATGTTTCAAATATCTTGGATGAGTTTGCTGGTCAACTTGTTCCAGTATATTGTTTCCCAGTTTCCAAATTTGTTATCACGGTAACTTTTGAAATACTTAATCAATTCAAACCAAGGTTGAAAAATTGATTTATCATTCAAATAACTATGATTTCAGTGGGCAAGTTTCTCTGCAATTTTGTTTCCACGTTGCGTCCACTTGAATGCTGCTACTTCAGACTTTGTTATCGCAATAGCTTTGAAATACTGAATTTATTCGAACCAATGTTGGACAGGGGAGTCATCTTACAAATATCTTGGATTAGTTCACTAAGCAAGTTGCTCCGGCATTTTGATCCAAGTGGCGGCCACTTATATATTTCAATACGATGATTTTTGAGATTCTGAATTAATTAGAAAAAAATATGCGCAGCTGTCTTATCTCACAAAATACATTTGATATATTTGTTTGCCAACTTGACCCGCCATCTTGTTTCCAAGTGCCAACTACTTGAAAAATTTAAATTCACATAAAAATGTATTTATGAACCGATTTTCTTAAAACTCCATATGTACATAGTCTACATCAATATTTCTACCAAGTCCATTAATAATTTTAAGCGCCATTTTGGAACAAAATAACGGCTGCTTGATAAAGAAAAAGAAATCAACCTACCATTCCGAATGAGTCGGAAGGACTTGTTTCATTTCCCATACAGTTTAGAACATGTCATAAACGTATTTTTGCAAAAACATATTTTTACAAAAGTTTATTGTAATATTGTGCATCTCTTAAATTTGTAATACCATTCGCTTACTTAATCGGTAACCCTTAAAATAAAATACTATTAAAATCCATTAAACTTTAGGGACTTTTACAATGTGTTTTTCAAAATTAACCTTCAGTAAACGCTATCATTTATTTCGGAAATAATTAAAAAGAGTCGCTAACTTATTTATCGTAAACATTTTATTTGGACATTTTTAAAATACACTCTTTAAAGTGAAAACAATATTGCAGAGACCCTGTTATATGCAGTTTTTCACGCTTAAATTACGAGTGTTAGTAAAAAAATTAAACTTTTTAAATGTCTTACAGTACTGAAAATATCTAAATAAAGATTAAATAAAATTTGTTTTAAAAACACACATATAAAGTAAGGTTACTACACTTAAACTCAAACCAAAATATATTATATATTACCTTGACTGACTCCATATTCTTGACCATAAGCAACTGAATCCGAAGACACACTCGTTGAAATGCTATAGCTTGCTGCACCTGCTTCAGCTCCAGCCCTAGACCCAGCCCCGAAATCAGCACCTGCTCCAGCTCCAGCGCCAGCCCCAAAACCACCACCTGCTCTTTGGCCATAACCTGCTCCTGACCCAGCACCAGAACCTGCTCCTCGTCCATATCCTGCTCCTGCTCCATAACCAAAACCGTCACCAGCTCCTGCTCCTGCTCCATAACCAAAACCTTCACCAGCTCCTAGTCCAGCTCCAGCTCTTGCGCCACCTCCTGTGCCTAATCCTGAGCCATATCCTGCGTATCCTGCGTATTGTGAATCACTATTTGTAGAAGTGCTTATGGCTGAAGCACTACTAACACTTTGATCATACCCGAAACCTCTTCCTAATCCAGCAACTGCTCCAGCTCCAGCACCAGCACCAGCCCCAGCTCCAACACTTGCACCTGATCTTCGTCCATATCCTGATCCTGCTCCATAACCAAAACCTTCACCAGCACCAGATCCAGCACCAGTTCCTGCTCCAGTGCCATAACCAGCTCCAGCTCCTCCCCCATATCCTGTACCTGTTCCAGTACCAGCACCTGCTCTACGGCCGTAACCTGATCCTGTTCCTGCTCCAGCTCCATCACCTGCCCCAGCACTAGCACCTGATCCAGATCCATATCCAGCTCCTGCTGCAGCACCTGCTCCAGCTCCAGAACTTGCTCCACCTCCAGCACCTCTTCCTGATACAGAACCTGCTCCAGCTCCATATCCGGCCGCATAACCAGTTCCTGCTCCAGTGCCATAACCAGCTCCTACTCCTTCTGCAGCTCCTCCCCCATATCCTGTTCCAGTACCAGCACCTGCTTCACGGCCGTAACCTGATCCTGTTCCTGCTCCAGCTCCATCACCTGCCCCAGCACTAGCACCTGACCCAGAGCCATATCCAGCTCCTGCTGCAGCACCAGCACCAGCCCCAGCGCCATAACCATCTCCAGCACCTGCTCCACCTCCTGCTCCTGATCCTGAGCCATATCCTGCGTATCCTACATATTGTGAACCACTAGTTGAAGTACTTATAGCTGTAGCACTACTGACATTTTGATCATACTCGAAACCTCTTCCTGGTCCAGCACCTGCTCCAGCTCCAGAACCTGCCCCACCTCCAGCACCTCTTCCTGATCCAGAACCTGCTCCAGCTCCATATCCAGCCGCATAACCAGTTCCTGCTCCATTGCCATAACCAGCTCCTACACCTACCCCAGCTCCTCCCCCATATCCTGTGCCTGTTCCACTACCAGCACCTGCTCCACGGCCGTAACCTGATCCTGTTCCTGCTCCAGCTCCGGCACCTGCCTCAGCGCTAGCACCTGACCCAGAGCCGTATCCAACTCCTACTCCAGCACCTGCTCCAGTACCAGTACCTGAAAATGGAATATCATTAAAAGAATATTTATTTATTTTTTTTTCTGTTCTAAAACACCTGTAATTCTATTTAATCAAATTTTTTGTAAATGATATTTTTAATGTAAGAAGTAAAGGAGAGTTATTATATAAATATACGGAAAAATAATTCGTCTTTTAATTAGTCGTTTTAATTAATTATTGCCTTTCGTGCATATTTTTTATATAATTATTGTAATTGCTGCTTCTATTATATTTTAAAGAACTGAAAATTATTGGCGAAATGCTGTTGTAATATTCTTTCTATATTCCTCTGTATTTAGATCATGAAATTAATAAATGAAAATCTTAGATAAATATCGCCTCAACGCTGAATTTTAGAACAAGTCGAAGAATTTAAGTTTTGTTTTCTCTTATGTTATAAACTTTTATCTTGTAAAGTGACCTGTTTTTTCTAAATAGCTTACTGACATTTCAGTTGTAAAAACGGAATGAAATTTCTCGTAATCACTATGATATTTTACGTTATCTATACGCGTTTTTGATTACACTGGTATTTTATATAAATTTGAGTCTCAGTATTTTGTCTTATTACAATGTAAAATTCTGTAAGGTCATACTTCAATAAAATGAAACGTTTATAAATACAGTAGAAGGCTTTTTAAATTTTCTTTGTGAATTAAGGCAGATTCTTATGGGAGAATATTCTTTCTTTTTTGAGAAAAAAAATGGCCTTTGTTTTGTTCAGTGAATTGTTAAAAGATGCCTTTCAATACAGACGCTTTCAGGTCGACAATAGAGAGTGATTGTTCATTTTATGCCTTGTATAAAGCAATTGTTAATGTTTTTACATGCTCAGAGAAAACAAGAGATTTCAGTCAAGATGGTTTTGCTTCCATATCCCGTCGCATAGAAGAATAATTAGATATAATATCAAAATAAATATTTTTTTTTGTCTCTTAATATATTTACATCGCCTTGACAATGATAGTTATTTATACAATAGTTTTAATGAATATTACATCATCGTTTTCTTCTGTCTGTGAGATCGAGGGAAGGACAGGGAAAATTTTAAAAATATTGTAAAATTTCTGCATGTCAACCAGTGCTGCCAGATTAAGGGAAATTTTTATTCAATAACCACCACTAAATTTTATTTGTAACGTTTAGCTATAATTACATCGAAGATTTCTTTCTAAGATGCTTCGAAATAATTAGGACACCGTTAAAATTAAGGTTTAGTGGGTGGGTATTAAATAAAAATTTTCCCCAATCTGGCAGCACTGATCATAACACAAATATATATTTTTGTTCTATCATTTGTCTTTTATTTTGTATGTATAATGAATCTCATTCATGAGGTGCTGCTTATGCAGAAAGAGCATTAGAACTGATGTGGTCAGAAACTTTTCGTACGGCTGAGAACAAAATATTAAAAAATTTACAATGTTCTTAGTTAATACCTAATTGTTTTAGTAAATAATGCCTTTTGTAAAGTATTAAAAAAGTTCTCGTCCAGTTGTCCATGGATACTAAAACCTCCAGGGGGAGAATATAAACGATATTTTATAAAATTAATGGTCATATAAAAGTAATCACATCTTAAATAATCACTTTTGAAAAACTTTCCTTCATATTCAATAGAAGAATATTTTGGATTCATAAAAGGTTCCGACTTCAAGTTTTCAATGCATGTCTAGAACATGATTTTAGGATTTCTATATAATGTCTGACTAATCGTCTGTATGACGTGTGGGAGAAAAATTTTCGGTCAACTCTACTTCCACAACTAATACCCAGAATTTCATACAAATTTATGTGTAGTTGTAGTTGCACCTAGACATAAATGAGTGCTTATCAACTTTTGGTGTAAATCCCCAATAGCTGGCACTGACACCTCGTTCTTTCATAATTTTTAGCATTTTGGCATAGAAAAAATTTCGTATATCCGTGTACTATGGGAATTAGTTTTGCCTATCATTGCAAAATAAATCTATATTAACAAAATCAGACTTTTGTCTGTAAATTTGTCAGAATCAAAAAAATTTTCGAAATTTTCACGTTTCACACACCATGAAAGCCGAAAATGACTTCAGAAAATTTTGTCTATGTGTGTGTATGTTATTGTGTCTGTATGTCTGTAACGCTATTTTTGTCTGAGTATCACGCGAGAGCGGCTTGACGGAATTCCCTTGGCAGGCATTTAGGTATTTACTCAACTTAAAGTTATATATATCGAAAATTTAAAAATTTTGATTAGACTTAAAGAAATGGGTAAAAAACTCATATGCATGCGCCCTAAGGCTGTCAGTAAAATGCATTGAATGGGAAAAAAGTTGTGTTATCTTTACGTTTTATGGCCATATCACACGGGAGCATATATACTCAACACACATACTCAACATGTTCACGCAGCGTCGTTTGAAGTTCGAAGTTGGGGAAGCTGAACGAACGAGAAAACCGATCAACTGTCCGTAGTGTTTCCCCGACCTGATAACGTGAGGTATTCCCTTCTCTAAGAGTATTCCAGGAAAAAATTGTGTCCTTACCTCCTATCGGTCAGTTTTGATGAGCATGCTGAATAAAGTCAACTCTTTCGGAAGCCCACCGGAAAAGTTGATCATTTGAAAATGTGCTGTCCTTGAACAAGGTCAGGCTCAGTATGTTGGCTATAGTGATGTGTTTAGTAAAAAGTTGAGCGAAAATCTCTCGTGTGATACAGCCATTAGACATCAGGGAACCCTAAAATGATTTCAAAAAATTTTCTCTGTGTTCATGGGAAGAATGTTATCCTTCCCTCCTATCGGTCAATTTTGATCAGCACGCTGAACACATTCAACTCTTTCGGAAGCCCACCGGAAAAGTTAATCATTTGAAAATGTGTGTCCTTGAACAAGGTCAGGTTCAGTATGTTGGCTATAGTGATGTGTTTAGTAAAAAGTTGAGCGAAAATCTTTCGTGTGATACAGCCATTAGACATCAGGGAACCCTAAAATGATTTCAAAAAATTTTCTCTGTGTTCATGGGAAGAATGTTGTCCTTACCTCCTATCGGTCAGGTTTGATGAGCATGCTGAATAAAGTCAACTCTTTCGGAAGCCCACCGGAAAAGTTGATCATTTGAAAATGTGCTGTCCTTGAACAAGGTCAGGCTCAGTATGTTGGCTATAGTGATGTGTTTAGTAAAAAGTTGAGCGAAAATCTCTCGTGTGATACAGCCATTAGACATCAGGGAACCCTAAAATGATTTCAAAAAATTTTCTCTGTGTTCATGGGAAGAATGTTGTCCTTACCTCCTATCGGTCAATTTTGATCAGCACGCTGAACACATTCAACTCTTTCGGAAGCCCACCGGAAAAGTTGATCATTTGAAAATGTGCTGTCCTTGAACAAGGTCAGGTTCAGTATGTTGGCTATAGTGATGTGTTTAGTAAAAAGTTGAGCGAAAATCTTTCGTGTGATACAGCCATTAGACATCAGGGAACCCTAAAATGATTTCAAAAAATTTTCTCTGTGTTCATGGGAAGAATGTTGTCCTTACCTCCTATCGGTCAGTTTTGATGAGCATGCTGAATAAAGTCAACTCTTTCGGAAGCCCACCGGAAAAGTTGATCATTTGAAAATGTGCTGTCCTTGAACAAGGTCAGGCTCAGTATGTTGGCTATAGTGATGTGTTTAGTAAAAAGTTGAGCGAAAATCTCTCGTGTGATACAGCCATTAGACATCAGGGAACCCTAAAATGATTTCAAAAAATTTTCTCTGTGTTCATGGGAAGAATGTTGTCCTTACCTCCTATCGGTCAATTTTGATCAGCACGCTGAACACATTCAACTCTTTCGGAAGCCCACCGGAAAAGTTGATCATTTGAAAATGTGCTGTCCTTGAACAAGGTCAGGTTCAGTATGTTGGCAATAGTGATGTGTTTTGTAAAAAGTTGAGCGAAAATCTCTCGTGTGATACAGCCATTAGACATCAGGGAACCCTAAAATGATTTCAAAAAATTTTCTCTGTGTTCATGGGAAGAATGTTATCCTTCCCTCCTATCGGTCAGTTTTGATCAGCACACTGAACACATTCAACTCTTTCGGAAGCCCACCGGAAAAGTTGATCATTTGAAAATGTGCTGTCCTTGAACAAGGTCAGGTTCAGTATGTTGGCAATAGTGATGTGTTTAGTAAAAAGTTGAGCGAAAATCTCTCGTGTGATACAGCCATTAGACATCAGGGAACCCTAAAATGATTTCAGAAAATTTTCTCTGTGTTCATGGGAAGAATGAAGGTATACAGAACGTTTTATATTCGACCTAGTATCAGCGGAAAATTGCGAGACAGAATGTAATGACACTTGGCTCTTAGGTTTAGCTCTGTACCTAACTTAAAATTATATCTCTAAAACTTTTTAAAATTTTAATTAAAATTACGATATATGAGCAAAAAACGCTTCTGTAACCAATTAAAAATTGTACGTAGGTATTTAGATACTTTAAAATGACAATATTTCATAAAAAACTTGACTTTTTACTCGTTGTTATTTTGTTTTTTGATGTAAACTCGGCATTCTGTTACGCAGACGATATCTTTCCTCACTTCTGAAAGTTCTTTTTAAAATTTATATTTCATTTTAAAAGTTAGATTGTTTTGTATTTAAAATATATTTTATCGCAAGTAATGGTAGTTCAGAGGTAAGTTTTTTTTTTTTTTTTTTTTTTTTTTTTTTTTGTGCTTTTTAAGCATTCTAAAAAGCTTATAATTGCTATACTTATTTCTTTAACTCTTTGATGCAGATGGGACACCGGTGTCCCTTTTGCTTATTTATTTTTTGACGCTCTTATTACAAATATTACTATTATATGATAGTTTTTTATTATAAAAGAGAGTCTAATAGTTACTATAAAAATCTATTAGATTGTCAGACTAAATTTTTTACTAAAATAAAAATGTTAAATAAAAGTAGTTTGAAAAAATTTTATCAACCAATTTCAAAAATATATTTCTAATTAAATTTGATTATTTAAAAAAGATCAGTAATGAATTATTGCTACTCCTATATCTAAGTAATTGTAAATAAGTGCAATTTGTAAAAATATTTATTCATGGGACGCCCGTGTCCCATGATGAATTTACCTTTAACGCAGAAAGGGGCGCCGGTGCCCCACTCTATATTTTAGAACCAAAATTAATTAAAATTTTAAATACAACATTTTCCACTTATTTAGATCTAAAATACCTTAAAACTATCAAAAAAGTTTAAAAATTATGTTTGATGAGAAATCTGCTTCAAAGGGTTAAATTGAAAAGTAACAATTGCATATATTATCTGGAGGTAAAAAAAAAAAAAAAAAAAAAAAGTAGAAGAAGAAGAAGAAGAAAATTTTCCTCACATTATTTGTAAACAAAATTTAATTTAATACGACAGGCTTTTTTTAACCTATTCTTTCATATAAAGGCATGCAGTAACTGTCTTTTATTCCCTAGCATCATCCCTAGTTTCATTCCCTTTTCAAAAGAATATGTTAATACCTTTAAAAGAAATTGTTGATAGAAGAAATAGATCTACAAAAATCTGAAACAGAGCTGTCGATTTAATTTTTCCCTTTTAACAGACACACACGCAAAATTGGAAAGATGCATTTTTACTTTCTTCTATATGTAATATTGAGAAAGTATTGAATTCGTGAAAATTTTCGAACTCCGGTTTTCGATGGAATTACACGTTTTGGGATGTCCTGAACGCGATTTGATAGTTTTTACAAAATGTCTATCTGTCTGTCTGTGTGTGTGTATCACGATTTTTGTGGACACTGTATCTCACGAATCAATGAACGAAATTTAACCAAACTTGTTATGTAGTTAGACCCTGACATAATACCTTTAAAACGAATGGTTGAACTATAAATCTGTGATAATTTAAAACAAAATTATCGATTTTTTTTAACTTTTAACGAAAAAAAACTTAGAAAAAAAATCGTAATTTTTTTTCTTTAATATTGAGACTAAAATGGATTTTTTTTTTTTTTTTGGATATTTAGTGTTATGCTACTTTTCTAATATGGAAATCGTCTGAATTATCATGGAAGATAATTTCTTTAAATAATAATTTTAATAACTTATTTTTACTCAGTGAATTTGCATAGGAAAATATAAAGAAAGTCTTGTGGTGGCCACAACATACAGGTTTTAGATGTCGTGGGTGAAACAAAAAACTGATTTTCATTTGAGATTTAGTATCAGTGTCTGAGGAGAGAATCATTTGCATTTATCAACGAGATATATAAAGTAGAGAGATAAATGGTAACCCTTGAGAAGGTCCAAGATGAGTCATGTGACATGCTGTCTTTGCACCTGCGTATTCGGTGGTTCCCTTTGTAACAGCTCATTTTCAGTAAATTTCTATGGCAATGGTTTGGAGATTGTTCTTCGCATAAGTCATAACCGCCAATTTTTTGTTTACTTACGTAGTTTAATGTTCTTTTGTTCTAAATCATTTTGATTTTGATTTTACTTCTTTTTTATTTCGTGTAGTTGAACTTTAACCGGCAAAATGCTTAAAAATAGTTGAAAAATTAATATTTGTTGTTAAATTTAGCTCTTTAAGAGTTGAAATTTTCTTTTATAAACACTTTTTAACTTTGTTGGGAAACGATGAAAAAAAAAAGGTATTTTATTATTTATTAAAATGTGAAATATGTGTAAAATTATTTTAAAAACAATTTATTTCGGTCATAGGACTGTCATGTTACCTAATATTAAATATAATTTGTCGAACTGATATTTTAAATGCCAAAATAGCGACAAATGGACAAACACTATTGGAGCACGTCACGTGATTCATTTTGAACCACGGAAAGCTAATCCTTCATGCATTGAATCAGCACTCTAATTTATATATCTCGTTGGCGTATATATGTACACAATTAGGTTCATTATTACATTTGATACTTCCCGCTTAGTGGATTATTAAAACCATAATAACTGATAACTTCATTCTTTATTATATAGTCTTTCGCAGATGCGAATCATTCTCAGATAATTCTTAGAAAATATAAAAATTCCTATACACTCAGGCTTAATTTAAGATGCATGAAATTTACATATGAAATGAGAACATTGAAATGTGTGTAGATCTTAAAAGGAGAGGTCACGACATGGAAAATTCAGATCGGGACGAAATTGCGCAGGATTGTAATATACTATGAGGGTAACAACATATTAAAGCAGTAGGACCCACTATCCACAAAATTTCGAGAAAAAATTATTTAAAGTTTCAATAATCTTTATATACAAGTTATTTCGCAAGCGAGTAAGCGCCTCAGTGGTGTGATCCTAAAGCACGAGTCTCCCAAACAGATGACTTGGGTTTGAGGCTACCTGGGGGACTACTTTTTTTTTTCTTAAACTTTTTATGTAATCTTAACTTTTTATTTATTTTACTTTATTTTACAATTCAATTCAAAATTTGAAAATTTTAATAAAAAATTATTTAATTTTCTTGAGTATAAAATAACTTTTTCTATTTTTAATAGTCCCGTAGGTAGCCTCGAACCTAAGTCATCTGGTTGGGAGACTCGCGCTTTAGGATCACACCACTGAGGCACTTACTCGCTTGCGAAATAACTTGTATATAAAGATTACTGATACTTTAAATGTTTTTTTCTCGAAATTTTGTGGATAGTGGGTCCTATTGCTTTAATATGTTGTTACCCTCATAGTATACTACAATCCTACGCAATTTCGTCCCGATCTGAATTTTCCATGTCGTGACCTCTCCTTGTTAAACTAAGTGTAGATCTTATCACTAAAAGATCTTCGAACAGAAATAAATAAAGATTTCAGACCAATTTTTTATAGGACAAAGAACTAATAAAGACTTTATTTAACCAAATTTATCCAAACAAAAGTTTAGCCGAAAATTTCCTTCTACAGAAAGTTTTTGGTAAAAACATGAATGAATTAGTAGATAGGTGGGGATGTGATGTTCGGAAACAAATAGGTTACTAGTCTGTGGTTTATTCTAATATATATAGTCAACGGTTTTGAAGGTATGCGATATACGGTCTAAGATAACTTTTAAAAATCGACTGTGAACTCCGAACATCAGTCACCGTATACCACAGCGACTATGTCGTGTGAGCAGGTCTTAACTTATTTTGAAAATGACCTTTTTACTTTCTTCTATATGTATATAGAGAGAAAGTATTGGATTCGTGAAAATTTTCGAACTCCAGTTTTCGATGGATTTGCACGTTTTGGGATGTCCTGAACACAATTCGACTGTTTTTAGAAAATGTCTGTCTGTGTGTGCGTGTATCACAAATTTTGTGGACGCTGTATCTCACGAACCAATGAACGAAATTTAACCAAACTTGGTATTTAGTTGGACCCTGACATAAACTGGTGCTGATTAGATTTCTGAAACAATTGCTCAACAGGTGGCGCTGTTATCACATATTTTCTAAATTTTTAACATGACAGTATAGGACAAAATTTCGTATAAATGTACATTATGAGAGTTATTTTAATCGTGTGATTGTAAAATTAATACGAATTATTGATAATAGTAGTAGTTAACTAGGGGGAAAATTGTGCATGTGGGAGCAATGCTTCCCCTTGGGGGAGTAAATTTTCAACATGGGCATCTTTCGAAAGATCTCGCCAATGCCTTTAAAACGAATGGTTGAACTATAGGTCTGTGATAATTTAAAACAAAGTTATTAATTTTTTTTTTTTTTTTTTTTTTTTTGAAAAAAAGATTTCTTCTGATTTGCAAAAAATTGACATCTTTCTTGATTTAGTGATAATATAATACTGTCAGATAAAAATCGTCTTCATTTATAATGGAAAATAATTTGATAATTTAATAAATAATTTGTATTGAATAAATTTTGTGCAAATTATACAGAAGAAAGTCATGCGGTGGCCATATCATACTAGTTCTTTTTAAATTTAATTTTTTAAACGTAGAAAAATAAATTTACAGAGGATAAAATTACAAGCCTGAATTCATTTTTTTTTCATTGAAAATATATAAGACAACGTCTTTTATGTATTTGCAGACGATCAGTTTCTTTGTTACCAATAACAACATTAATATTTATTTTATTTTATTTATTTATTTTTGTGCACCATTGATTGCATTTTATTTTTCCTGTTTAAAATGACGTCATAAGACTTAGAAACAACGATTTAAAAAAACTATTTGCATGTTGGCAAACAGAGTACCTTTACTAACCAGATGTTTTTAATTAATGACTTCGTTAATTAAGATGATAGAAATTTTTAACCAAGAGAAATGTTTTCCTTGGGTTATTTGGCAAACATTGATACCTCTCATGACGCTGGAGACACACCCGTTCTAGAGAAAAAAAAAAAAAAAAAACGCAAAAGGCAGTAACTTTATTATTATTATTATTATTATATAGAGATTAGAAGTTCAATTCTCTCCGTAATATTTCTAAAAAAGCAGCAAATATAAGTTTTATTGTCGTTTGTTTCTACATTAAGAGAGCAGTGAACTTACAAAACTATTTTTTTTTTTTTTTTTTTTTTTTTTTTAAGCTCAATAAATTTATTCAACTATTTCAACAGTAACTTATAATGTAATTTGATACTAATCTAAAATTTTTCATGAATATATCTTTAATAGTATTTTACAAAGGCAAAATTAAAATTAAAATTAAATAAATAATAAAATACTTATTTATACTTATAATAATAAAATACTATAAATAAAAAAATACTTATTTATACTTATTAGTACTTTATACTCAATGCAAAAAGTGATTTAACATAGATTCATATTACTCAGCCATAATAATAATTTCACGTAAAAAAAAAAAAATACTATAAATTTTTATCAATTTTCATACAAGAACGAAAAACCATGCAGAACGCATTGATTATTAACACTTTCCATCTGTACACAGTCGCTGAATCGTATTGAGTGTTCTTTATTTACATTATCACACAACAGGCATACAGAAGAACAGAAAGTGAGGTAAACAGAATAACTGAATTCATTATCATCATTAGAAAATGTTAAAAATGCTTAACAAAAACGGAAATGTAGCCCTTAATGTATCTCGATATTTTAGTGTAACCCTGTAAATCTGAACGCTAAATATATTCTGTTCTATACAAAATGTTATTTTATCATATTAACTATAAATGTCTATTTCTTTATGATATTTGCAGCAAAAAGTTATTTTAATGTGATTTATAAAAATTCTCCACTTAAAATAGCACTCATTCACATTTTTGGGGGTGTCCCTGTACACAAATCAGTTCTACAGGACATATTAATGCAATTTTAAATAGGCAAAATTCCATAGTGAACTTGGATAACATATATTATTTCTAAAAAAAAATTCTGAGACTATTTACGGACGCTGTAGACGGGCAGACGGACAGTCGGACCAGCAGATACATTAATTGAAATCATATTCACACTTAAATATTGTTAAAAAGTGTTAAAAAGGTTTAATGAAAATGAAAATACCATTCCAGTAATTTTCGTTGCTGAAAATATTTGTGTAACCCTATAAATCTTATTGCTAATCAAACTATATTCCATAGAAAACATTCTTTTGTGCATATGAATAACATATTGCAATTTTATAAATATTCGTGCAAAGTAAAATTATCAAAATATCGTTTATAGAAATGCCTCTCATAGAACGCAATGTTTTGGAAAACTTTCAGTTTTCCCAGTACAAAAACCAGTGGTGGTATTTAGTCCGTTTTCAACAGAAAACATTCGATAGTAAACTTGAATAACATATTTCAGTTTCATTAAGATTTGTGTAAATGAAGGTATTTAAAATATGGTTTATAGACATACCTCTCATACAATGTAATGCTTTGGAATACTTTTGGGTGATCTTGTACACAAACCAGAAGTGATATTTACTTAATTTTCAGTAGAGAATATCCAATAGTGAACTTGAATAACCTATTTCAATTTCATTAAAATTTCTGTAAAGGTATTAAAATATTATTTATAGAAATACCTCTCATAGAACACAATACTTTTGAATATTTTCGGCTATTCCTGTACATAAACCAGTGGAGGTATTCACTCCATTTTCAATAGGGAACATCCGATAGTTAGCTTGAATAACATATATCAGTTTCAAGAAATTCGAAGAATATTTACGAGAGTTAGACCGCAGACAGACAGACAGATAGGCGGACAGACAGACAGACAAGCCGAAGTCATTAACACTTCTAAACTTTATTGGACAATGTTAAAAAGTATGAAAAATTTATTTATTTATTTATTTCCAATAAAAAAATCTATTATAAAAGCCTTTCAGTTCAAAGTTTTATACTTTAATGAACTGAAAAGAAAAAGAATATATGTATAATTTATAGTATCATTCGATTACGCGTACATAGAAAACATATGTAGAGAGTTTCAATAAAACTGAAGATAATGAAACTCGCATAGTGCGTTAAAAACTCTGAGAACGTTAAAAATTTCAATTCTGAAAGAAGAAAACACTTTATACATATGTATTAATTGCAAATTCTCAATAATTACTTACAGAAATAATTTCAAATATAAACAAACGAAATATATTATTTATAGCTCATATATCACGATATATTATAATTACACTAAAAATGAATATTGGACTATCTGATGGATTCAGATTAATTTCAAAGTCCACTGTACCCTTCAGCGCCAAGACAAAAAGAAGAAACTGATTGCAAACATCGGAATGATGCGTAGATTAAAAAAAAAAAAAAAAAAAAAAAAAAGATTACTAAAGTTTCTTTTAAAGTATGCTGGACAGATTGGAGTACCTTTATAGTAGAACATCGTTAAAAATTATTATAGTTAGTCAATACAGAATTAATTAGTTTTATTATTAGGAAATAAGTGCAAAACAATACTAATAATTTTGATTAAAAAAATTTATTTGCATATAATTCTCTGAAATGTAGAAAAAGTCTTCAAAACAGGGAACTGTTATAAAATAAGGACATCTGGTCAACTTATTTAAATTTTATGAGAACTTATTAAAATCGTTCAATATAAAAATTATTTGAATTTGAAGAATTGTGCTAAAATCCCAATTAATTAATTAAAAAAAAATAGAACATATTTGAATGATAAATTTCAAACATTAATATTTAAAACGTTTTATTCCTGTGTAAATTTTAGATTAATTGATAAAAATTACCTGAACTTGTATCATATCTTGATCCATCCCCAGCTCCGGCTCCTGATCCAGCTCCTTGACTATACCCTGAAGAAGCAGTTGTGGCTGAAGATGAACTCGCTGAACTTTGACTATATGCGGCGCTTGCTGATGAAACTACAGCAGCACCTTCTCCATTATCGGATCCATAACTAGTTCCGTAGCCTGCTCCAGCTCCAGAACCTTGACCTATTCCATAACCAGTACTTGCATCTTGTGCAACCTCATTTCTTTGCATTTCCGAAAACATTTTTATGAGACTTAAAATTTCATTGATGAATTGTTGATTTACAGCTCCTGTTGTCTTCAAAAATGTTTTTGTGAGCGCGTCTGCAATTGCACTAGCTTTCTCCTTTAGATTGTCTCCTCCATTAGCAACAGCGATTTCAGCAATAGAGGAGGCAAATGCCATATTCAGAGCTTGAAGCATTGATTTTGAGCTTTTGCCGGAACTGGCCATTTTTTCCATCGATATCAGAATCGTATCACCCATCATATCGATATCATCCCTTTGTTCTCTATCGAATACCTCCAATGCATTCAAGAATTTTATGAAAGTCTGCATAAAATTAATTGCTGTTTCTGTATTTGACCATGGCGAAACCGATTGCCCATATGAAACATCAGTTGTGGCAGCTAGTAGAAACAGCACCAAAGAAACTACGCAGTAGGTTGAAGAACCCATGTTACTCAGCTAGGATACTCCGAACTTGTCAACTTTCTGGATACATATTTCGTTCTTTTATACTTAATTTGTCGTGATATTCTTCCAGGTTGATCAATATTTGTATTTTTGGGCGGTTCTCTACGCCCATCAGAAACGCAGAAAAATCGTGCAATTTCTGTTTATTGACGTCAATTGATAGACAACCTCCATCTAATCTGCATGATCTCCACCTGCTACAGATGCTGCCTACGCATGACCTTAAATCTTCTTTCCGAAGTATCCGATTTTTAATTATTTTTAATTTATATATCAACAAAATTTATAATTATTTCTTTTTACTGCATAATAAATTTTAATGGTATACTTAAACCTAGACATATTAAAACGGAAATAGCTCAGATAATATAAATATAAAGGAGTATAATTCGAATTTGAATAAAGTTGTAAATTAAGTTTAATTTTAATATTGATAAGTGATATACGTCTTCATTAAAGCAAATTTATACATTTTTTGTCTGACTTGATATGAGCACATTACAAACTTGCCGTAGTCGATAATTATTATGAACATTTTTTTTTTTTTTTTAACTGCATAATAAATTTTAATGGTATACTTAAACCTAGATATATTAAAACGGAAATAGCTCAGGTAATATAAATATAAAGGATTATAATTCGAATTTGAATAAAGTTGTAAATTAAGTTTAATTTTAATACTGATAAGTGATACACGTCTTCTTTAAAACAATTTTATAAATTTTTTGTCTGACTTGATATGAACACATTACAAACTTGCCGTAGTCGAATTCCTATACATAACTTGTATAGTATATCAGACAAATTCATTTTAAAGTCAACCCATAACTCAAACTGAATCACTTAAAATAATTTTAATTGACTATATTCCGACTCAGATTCGCTGGTGCACGTAAAATCTGTCGTGGCCGCAATGTAATCGATGTTCCCATCAAAAATTATATACATCTGGGGGGTCGCCGAAGCGGGAGAGCCATCCCTTCCGTGGAGGATCAAAATTGTGATGGCATGTCTCCGGACCACCTCTAGGAGTGTGTCCCAGACCGTCGCCAATTGCAAATTTGCGCAGCACTAGTGCGACGTAAAACCCAACCATCCATCCATCCATCCGACTCAGATCCGATAATATATTTTTTAATAATTTACAATCTGACATATCACAACATAAAATTGCCCCGAACTTGAAATATTTGAGCTAAAAATTCTGAAATGAAAGAGTAAAGTGACAAATTTTGAAAGAGCTACAGCTTGTTGAAAAGTGTTTACAAAAGTACTATTCCAGATTTCTATGATAGCTCCAGAGCTGCCAACCTAATCCGGCAAATTGTTAGTACCGCCCCTTTTTCTACACCATTTAATTTTTAAAGTATTTGTTTTCTTCATTCATCGTAAATTTATTTGAAGAGAATTACTCAAAAAATTAAGTGGTGTAGAAAAAGGGGCGGTACTAACAATTTTCTGGATTTGGTTGGCAGCTCTGGAGCTATCATAGAAATCTGGAATAGTACTTTTGTAAACACTTTTCAACAAAGTTATGACATTATGTATCTGCCTGTCTATGCTATAACTTATTTCCTTATTTTAGAATGCCTAGAAATTGATGTACAGGGTGTTCCATAAGTCTGTAGATATTTTAAAAATTCATAACTATTGAATGAATTGATAGAATTAAACGCAGTTTGCGAAAAAATCATCCTCGTGCACTGTTAAAAATTTCAACAGAAAACTCTGTGTAATCTATTATCTTAAGTCTTACGTAAAATTACAGAGAAAAATAAACGGAGATGTTAAAAAACTTATTTTATACATTCATTTTAATAACTATTATTAATTTAATTAATTATTGTTGAAAATATATGTTGGACTTGGAATGCTTTTTCTAAAGTAGAAACAGTCATTTTTAATTTAAAAAATTAAATAATAAAATTATGTAAAAATACAGAAAAAAGATAGAGAATTTCGATTATTCACTTTTAACTAAGAATTACTGTAAATTTACAGAGATTCTGGATAAATATTTGCATTAAATTTACAGAAATTTTCAACAGTGTGGGAGGGGATTTTTTCTTCTTCTTTTTCTTTTCTTTTTTTTTTTTTTCTATTAAAAAAAAAAAAAAAAAAAAAAAGTTAAATTTTTTGTCGACGATACTTAAACAAATAGTTAAATTTTTCACACGGATGTGAAAGAAAAATGTACAAAATGAAAGTCCTATAAATTACACAATTTGCGATTAGAACGGTTTATTTATTATTTTGCCTCCTACTTGTGCATACATGAAGTTTTAATTGCGATGCTGACTTGGTGAATAAAGTGTTATTGCTGAACATGTTTTCCCTCAGGTGAGAACCGCCGACTGACGCTACAGTTAGCAGTGTTATATAACTCGTTTGCAAATGGTAATTTGTGGTGACGACGACGACCACATAGAATAAGATCTATATGCTTGTAAACATTTGCATGGGAATAAGTATAGTTTTTCGTGAAAATGTGTGATCTGGTCACGCACATCTATCAACAAATAGTTTAATTATTATTACTTTCCGTACACTATAGTGAAGAAAGTATTGTAATCATGCCGAAAATCCGAATTTGAGATTGTGATGTTTCTATACGTTTTGAGGTCCCTTGAGACCGTTTTCACTATTTTTGCAATGATGTATGTATGTGTGTATGTATGTATGTGTGTATGTATGTGTGTATGTATGTGTGTATGTCTGTGAGTGAACACGCTAGCATCTAAACGCTTTGTTCGAATAAGCTGAAAGTTGGTACGTATATTGTAAGTCACCATAGTACGAACCCTATTGATTTTGGTGAATCTAGCACTTATAGTTTTTTTACAGGGACACAAAGAAAAATTCTTTATCATTATGGCCTATGGGACCCAATTTTTAAAAGTGCGATAGCATCTAAACGCCTTATTCAATGGAGCTGAAAATTTATATAAATATTATAAATCACTGTTGCACTAACTATAAGCATTTTGCTGAATCTAGCATTTATAGGTTTTTACAGGGACACAACGAAAAATTCTTTATCATTATGATCTATGGGCTCAAAGTTCAGTAGCGTCAAATAAAACATCGTGTAATATAGGGAGAAAAATAGTCAAACACTCTATTATGGTTTTCTCTCTTTTGTTTGTTTAACAACTCCTCTTTCTTTACTTTATCTACAAAACTGTTAATGACTCAATGTTCGGAAAATCGAGTGGAGTCACTCCAGATTTTTTACTTCCCCCCCCCCCCCCAAAAAAAAAAAAAAAAAAAAAAAAACTTTACGAAAACGATTTTTTTTTTCAAACTGTGTTCAATTCTGTCAATTTATTCAATAGTTTGTAAATTTTTAAAATGTCTACAGATTTACGAGACATCCTGTATATTATTTAATCTTATTACGGCATGTTCCCCATTGAAAATGGTATGAATAACATGACTTATTCCTGTACAGAGACACCCAAGAAAACTTCATACCATTATTTTCTATAAAATTTATTTCTATAAAGTATATTTCAATAACTTTTTACGGCACAAGACATAATGAAATTAACACAGATTATTTGAATGCACTAAATCATGTTTTCTGTAGAATAGGTTCTGATTAGCTTTGATGATTGTTTTAACGAGACAAACAGAAATATTTGGATATATTATGGGATATAGTTGGAAATTGCTGAAATTGCTGAAAATGCTATTTTCAGCTCCTCTATGTTTTTTAATATTTTCCAACAAAGTTTAAAAGTGATTAAGACTCCGATTTCTGTCCGACTGTCCAAAGACTTGGTGTAGGATTATAAAAATAACCCAAACAACAACGTCTAGAATGTAAAAAATGAATAATTAGAAAGCAGCAGCTGTTTCGGTAGCATTTAGCGTACCGTCTTCAGTGCATAAAGACGCACTGAAGATGGTACGCTAAATGCTACCGGAACAACTATCTGCTTTTCTATTATTTCTATTTGGCGTTCTAGACGTTTTTGTTTGCCTTGACTTCGCGTTATTAGCCTGACGTTCTAGTGAGCGTCATTAGCCTGAAAGAAAGTTTTGTAATCGGGAAAATATCCGTCTATGTAATTTTAGTGTGTCTATTTGTTTTGAGGTCTTCTGAGTTTATTTAGTGCATCTTATTGTTTTAAAGTCTCCAATTTTATTATTATTATTATTATTATTTTGTGCTGATGTATTGCATGTGTGTGAGTGAACACAATACGATTTAAATGTTTTATTAGTTTAAGCTGAAAATTAATTGGTGTACTAAAAGTCATTATCAAAACATTTATGTAAAATTTGAACAGTGTAGGACTTGCACTTCTTAAGGACACAAAGATAAATTATTTTTCCTTACAATCTATGGACTAAAATTAATTGAAATATGCTGGAGTATATTACATTCGATTGAAATCCAATTGTGTGGGCTTATTATAAATCGGAGTCTCAACTATATGGGTTTTCATGAGTGTGGTAATTTTTTTTTTCTTTCTACAAGGATACAAAGTAAAATTCTTATACATTTCGGCTTAGAGGCTTCTGTAGCGTGGATGATAGAGCGACGAGATTATAATTGGAAGGTTGCGGGTTTGATACTCGAGCCGACAGAAGAGCGTCATGTACACTTTTGGTTGCTGGTGCATGTTAAATCCGTCATAGCTTACAGAAAATTAAAATATATAAACTATACATATATTAAACCCAACTACTTAACATTCTTTTGACAATTTTACTGCATATACACCACAACTACAAAAAGTATATATTTTTACTTTCTCTTACCCGTAGGGTCGAGAATTTATTGTTTTAGGGTCAAATTTTCGAACGTGAGTTTTTGTTATATTGACATGCTCAGGTCCCCTGAATACGAAAATCATGTTTTCAGCGAATGGTCTGTGTGTGTGTCTGTTATCAGCATGTCTCGAGAATAAATAGTAGCAGAAATTCCAAACTCGGTATTCTAAATGTGTATCATATAGGGATGCTACAGTAAGCTTTTCGTTGAGATGAAGCAAATGGTTCGTGTACAGGGACATTCAAAAGTATTCAAATACATTACGTCTATAGGGAAAATTGCAGGTAAGTAGAGTTTAACATCTATAGACTGCACTAAACCAAATGAAACGAATATATATTTTTTGTAATAGAGATAGTCAACTGGGAAAAGAATTTTGTGTATGTAGGAGCCTCGTCTCCCCCCTGGGGGGGGGGGGGGGGGGAGAGAGAAGGTTGCCCTCAAGGGGAGCAAATTTTCATGATGGGTATCTTTCAAAAGAGCTCGCCAATACCTTTAAAACGAATGGTTGAACCATCGATCTGCGATAATTTAAAATAAAGTTATCGATTTTTTTCATTTTTAACAAAAAAAAAAAAAAAAAAAAAAGGTGGTAGTTACCCTAAGACAGAACTAATTATCATATAAAATTCTTCCGAAGCCTAATTTGAATTGTTTAACATAGGTTTACATAACAGTACTCGTTATCTTACCTCTTAATCCCCAACCTGTATTTATAGTATTAAATTTCAGGGTAAGAGAAAGTCGTGTGACTGACACACCAGATTATTTATATGACAAATATTCATTTTTCCTGTAATAAAGCATATTTTGAACCATACTTTAAAAATTTAAACCATTTATATAAAAACGAATATTTTTTTACTTAAAAATTAATAATTAAAATTTTGAGTGTTACATGCTTTCCGGCGACTTCTAGTATGTATATATATATTTCGTGTAGAGTTGTTATAATTTCTCAGTTAACAAAATATTTAAAATTAAAATTTAATTTAATACAATCTTATACAGAACGTAATGACAAGCAATTGTAAGTTGGCATACGTCAAATATTTCCAAGACGTGTTTTCTAGAAAGTTATTTGCACAGTTTAAGATTCTGTTTATAAAACAGATTAACATTTTTTACTACATAGCTGGAATCGAATGGTTTCTGATATTTATCATACCTGAAGTCATCTTTGTTGATTTAGCCTCGCTTTTATGCTCTTTTAAGGAATAAATGTGTAATTTCGTGACATTTTCTGTGTGATTTTGAATACTTTGATCAACAACTTGCTCATAACTTCTCAACATTTCGTGCAAGAATTTGGGCTGTTGTAAAATCTAACTGTACCTTCTTGATTGGACATCTGAATTAAATTGAAAAACAATATGCTACTGTGACGCGTGTTGGGAAATTCGATGACGCGACCCATTTGCCCTGGGTGCAGTGATGCCAGATTGGGGATTTTGGCCACATTTTGGGGGATTTTGAGGCTTCTGGGGACAACTTTGGGGACCAAATGTTTGTGGGGACTTTTTTGGGGAATTCTAAAATTTTTGGGGACAAATTTGGGGAGTTCTTCAACTTTTTGTCAGTGTTGGCAACGTAGTGATTTATCCCTACGACTAGAGACTTTCAATAGTTTTATTGTTATTTGGGGATTTTTTTTCAAAAATAACCTTCATTTGGGGAAAAATATGAGCTTAAATCATAGAAAAATCTGCTTGATGTTTTATTTGAAAGAAATTTTATTTTCCCTTTTTAGTAGAAATCAAGTTGGGGAGTTTTTCGAAAAAACCCCCTGATTTGAGGAAATTTGAAGACCTATTTGGGGAAATAATTTTCGACCATCTGGCATCACTGCCTGGGTGAGATGCGGCCATTTTGAAAAGTGATCGGTTTCTGAGAAGATGTTGGTAATTTTATTTTCAACAACTTTTCCGATATCTAACATTGCTCTTATTTCTGTACTGATAAGTATAAAGGATTTAAGTCCAAAAATGTCGATTTTGAGTTAAGTACATAGTCAGGCTCAGAAAAAAATTCTCTATTGATTGGTATAAAGGATTTAAATCCATGTCATTTAGTCTTTGAGAAAATCCATTGGTAAAAAAAGATTCAAGTTAGAAATTTAGCATCAATCTTTAGTATAAAATATTTAATTCATTTTTTCCCCTTTATTAAATGAAGATTGACAATCACTGAATGGTATAAAGGGTATAAATCAACCTAATCCCTTTTTCCTAATCGATTCTTCTGATTAGTTTTTAGTTAGTTTAACTTTATTTTTCGTCTCCTGAAAAATCAAGAATAGGGACTTAAATCCTTTATACTTATCAGTACAGATATTTTCTTTAACATCAATAGTAAACAGGCTTTTTTTTTTTTTTTTTTTTTTTTAAGACACGCAAACAAATTTATTTATTTAGGGTAAGTGCACCAGTGATTGACACTTTTAGAGCAATGTCTGATGTTTTTAATGTTCTAGTCATCAGAAAATATTTTTAGAAATCTTAAGTTAGTACATATAGTTTGAAAGACATTCAGAACCGCATATATGTTAAAATCTATACATTTGATAACAATAAATAAATATATATTTTTTTAATGAATTTTTATTTGACACCCACTGCCAGTTTTTCATTTATCAGTAATTGGCACCCTATGTTCCAGTGTTTGACACTGCTAGTTATTCTTTTTACCAGTTGTTAGCACCCTATGCTCCAGTGTTTGACATAAAATGTTAAAATTCTTATATGTAAAATATGAGTTTATTATTTTTCTTATTTATTAATTATTTCGGGATAGATGTCAATTACTGGAGCATGCCAATCACTGGAGCACCTACACTATTTACATGCGAAAGTATATATATGTATAACGGGTGATCCAAAAGCCACAGAAAAAATTAATATATTATTCAAAAACTACTGATATTTTTTATTTTTACATTACTTGAAAACCGTAGATAATGGAAGTATTGTATTCGGTCCAAAAATACGATATCAAATTTTCACTTGATTTACACGTTTTAAGGTCTCCTGAGTCCAAAAAAAAAAAAAGTTTTTGGTAATTGGTCAGTGTGTGTGAGTGGGGAATCTTCTGGCTATCATAACTCCGAAACTAATAAAGATACACTGCAAAAAATAAACCTGTAAAAGTACAGGAAAAATCTGGCAGCTGGGGTGCCAGTATTTCTCCGTCAAATATACAGTTTAAAACCGCAAAAATGTATAACTGACACATATTTTACGTAGAAATCCTGTAAATCAAACAGGTTTTTTGTTAAAAGTACAGTTTTGTTCTGTATATTTGACAGAGAAATACTGGCACACCAGCTGCCAGATTTTTCCTGTACCTTTAACAGATATTTTTTACAGTGTAGAACTACGAATTATACCTCTGGAAGTCACCTAAACGGAGAAGCCATCCACTTCGAGGAGGATCAAGATTGTGATGTCATGTCTCTGGACTATCCTTAGGGGTGCGTTCCAGACTGCCACCAATTACTGATTGCGCAGTACCAGTGTGACATTAAACCCAACCTACCTACCTTTTATTACACAGGTCTGCAAAAAACAATGTTTGCAAAATTTGATTTGATAATTTTAGCTCATACATATATTTTTTGCTGTGCTAAAACCGAAAACAAAGCAAGCTTTTCTTTATTATCTATTATTATCATTAAACCCAACCTACTTACCTTTTATTACACAGGTCTACAAAAATAATGTTTGCAAAATTTAACTTGATAATTTTAGCTCATACTCATATTTTTTTTTCTGTGCTGAAACCGAAAACAAAGCAAGCTTTTCTTTATCATGTATTATTATCATTAAACCCAACCTACTTACCTTTTATTACACAGGTCTACAAAAAATAATGTTTGCAAAATTTGACTTGATAATTTTAGCTCATACATATATTTTTTGCTGTGCTGAAACAGAAAACAAAGCAAGCTTTTCTTTATCATGTATTATTATCATTAAACCCAAACTACTTACCTTTTATTACACAGGTCTACAAAAATAATGTTTGCAAAATTTAACTTGATAATTTTAGCTCATACATATATTTTTTGATGTGCTGAAACCGAAAACAAAGCAAGCTTTTCTTTATCATGTATTATTATCATTAAACCCAACCTACTTACCTTCTATTACACAGGTCTACAAAAAATAATGTTTGCAAAATTTGACTTAATAATTTTAGCTCATACATATATTTTTTGCTGTGCTGAAACCGAAAACAAAGCAAGCTTTTCTTTATCATGTATTATTATCATTAAACACAACCTACTTACCTTTTATTACACAGGTCTACAAAAATAATCTTTGCAAAATTTGACTTGATAATTTTAGCTTATACATATATTTTTTGCTGTGCTGAAACCGAAAACAAAGCAAGCTTTCCTTTATCATGAATAAATTTTTGTCAATACAGGGTATCTACCGACACACTTTCTTCATTTTCGGAAGTTCCTAGTACATTTCTATGATTAATTACAATTAATTTTGGAAACATACTATAAAAGCTACCACATAATTATATTGGTGGAGGAGTGAACTGTGTCGGTGTATTGTCATAATTTTATACGCGATAGAAGAAATTTTCAGTTTCAGCACACCAAAACACATAAAGATCGGCCAAAATTATCCAATCAAAACGTTAGATGTAGGTCTGTGTTATTAACAGAAAATCGTGACAGTTACAGTAATTTCATTACTTGAACGATTTGTGTAAAAGTGCAATGCAATTGTAACAACTGTAGGTGAGCGAAAGCTGGCCACAGTAAAACTTTGAGAATTTTTTATAATTTTCTGTTTAAGTGTATGTGACTGAATTTCATAGTGTAAAAAGGTACACTTATGTCTTACACATATCAAGTGTAATTTTCTTTTTTTAAATGTTATTTAGATGTTTTTATAATACAATTTCAAAACTGTAGCTTGTGGGCCACCTTTTGGTATCAGTGATGCCAGATTGGGGATTTTGGCCACATTTTGGGGGATTTTGAGGCTTCTGGGGACAATTTTGGGGACCAAATGTTTGTGGGGACTTTTTTGGGGAATTCTAAAATTTTTGGGGACGAATCTGGGGATTTCAACTTTTTGTCAATGTGGGCAACGTAATGATTTATCCCTATGACTAGGGACTTTCAATAGATTTATTCATGATGTAGGGACAAATTTTAATTTCATAGGGACTTTTTGGTAATTTTGTAAGAAATTTCAAGGAATTACGCATGGATTATGTTGTTGTTTCTAATTTTTTCATGATTATTCACTAAAGTAGGGACTTTTATCGTTAGTGTAGGGACATCGCAAAATTTGAGTTTTATTAAAAATTATATTAAAATTACATATTACAATTTCTCTATAATTTTACACATATAAAATACATTATAGGTTCATTTTATATTAATTTATTAATTTTTCTGTTTGGTTCACAATGTTCGATTTTTAACTTCTACACTTGCCTCTCCATGTGTTGCCAACAGCACCAACTGATTAGAGGGGATTATAATACATTTTTGCATTTGGGGATTTTTTTTCAAAAATTGTTTTCATTTGGGGAAAAATCTGAGCTTAAATCTTCTTGATATTTTCTTTTTGAAAAAAAAAAATTATTTTCCCTTTTTAGTAGAAATCAAGTTGGGGATTATTTCGAAAAAAATATATAAACCCTGATTTGGGGAAATAATCTTCGACCATCTGGCATCACTGCATAGTATTCCAAAGGTGGCCCATACATTGAAGGCACTTTTAAAATGTACTTAAGACGCTCTTTTTTGTTATTTTTCGGATTTTTCTTCTTATTCATCTTACCTTTTGACACAAAAAGACTTTCAACCTCTTTTTGGGCAAAGTATAGTTCAGAACTTCTATACTGGGATTCATTGATTTCTTTAGGGAGATCTCTGAGGTATTCTCAGTAATATGGAAATTGTTGGGGGATAAAGGATAATAAGTTTTTTCAGATATTTAAGCAGAAATTTTGAAAGTTACTCTTATTACATTAATTTGCGTACATTTAAACTAAGTTACCCACGCGTCCCAAGGTTGGCCGACATCTGGGCCACCATGAGAACATGTATATGGTAGCTTAAATCTTTAAACTGATACATTTATTCGAAAGGGAGTTAATGTGGTTAAATAGAATTAAATAAATTTTCAGAAAACATGTCACAGCTCAAAGTTCTAAGAACTTAAACACGTGTAGATTAAATTGTCTTCTTACTTGGAAATTAGATCGACTACTCCTCTAAAGTGAATTCACTGCATACAATGGGGGTCGATCAAGATAATATCTTCAAATTCAGTCACATACTCTGGAGATACAGGATTTACAATGTAGTAGCGCCATTTTTTGATTAATATCATATTCCGTAGTGGTTAGCATACTAATTTACGAAATCATCACCTTTCTTTTTAAATTCAAGCATCATTAAAAATATTTCTTAAATTTGTTAAAAACATTTCATATTGTGTGCATCTATACGAAATTTTGTCCTGTACTGTCATATTAAAAAGTATGAAAAACTAGATATCATCGTCACCTGTCGAGTGATTGATCCCTAAATGTAATCAGCACAAGTTCAGGTCAATGTCCAACTAAATACAAAGTTTGGTTAAATTTCTTTCATTGATTCGTTAGATACAGCGTCCAAAAAATTTGTTGTAAATACACACGAACACAGACAGACAGGCAAATATTTTCTAAAAAGTAGTCGAATCATGATCAGAATATCCCAAAACATGTAAATCCATCGAAAACCTAAGTCGAATCCAATACTTTCTTTTTATGCATTTAGAAGAAACTAAAACAGAAGCGTAACAGTTATATGTTTTACGAAACTTTTCTGTTTCAGGGAAGCATTTCTAAAATGTTTTAGAAAAGACTGCACAGGCACAAATAATTTCATAGTTATAGCAACAACTAAGCCTATAAAATTTCTGGCGGGGTGATTTTAACATCATTTTCGAGAGCTTTCATGGGTAACACCCCAGTTACCGTTTATTTTCCAATTAAAGTCCCAGGAGCACTATTGCGAATGATTCAATTCTACTGTGATTTTTTTTTTTTTTTTTTAATCAAAATAGAGGTGGAAGGAAACCGTCAGATGTAAAATTTCGGGAAATGTTCATCTCAGTGATAGCGACCATCCTTTCTAGAGTAGTTTGTTTGTTACCATGTTTTTATTAACTCGCTTTCTTGTTTATTTGTTTGTTTATTTGTCCAGTACAAATCTTGCAATCGATTTTTAACTAACTTCCCAACTAGCTAGACATTTGAAACTTTTAGTATAGCTAAAAACACGATGACAATACACTTTTTTAATACTTTTAGTCAATTAATTTGAATCCTCGCTGCCTTCGATAGCATTTACATGTGTTCAACAATCATATCACTTCCCGACTACCTAGACATTTGAAACATTTAGAATAGCTCAGAAACATGGTGCCAATGCATTTTTTTAATACTTTTATCCAATTTTTTCGGGTCACCTCTGCCTTTGTAGCGTTTATATGATTCAACAGAAAATTTTAAAACATGGCACACCCCTGCTCAAAAGTTTAGCAAGATTTGCAAACGATCAGTTTTTTTTTTTTTTTTTTTTTTTTCAATTAAAAAACTTATCTGTCAATGAAATGTTTTCAAACATTAGGTATTTAAAGAACTGGGTCTTCCTCGTGTTTTTCAATGAAGATTCGTTTAAGACAACATTTAGGGGGCTGGTAAAAAATTGAGCAAAATCAATAATGTTTGTGATCACCCTGTATCGTCAAGTGAACGAAATGAACTGTAACTTTAGGATTTGTTAATACATACCCATTTCAATTTGTGGATCTTAAACCAATCTTCACTGAAAACATGACGAAGACCCAGTTCTTTAAATACCCAGTGTTTGAAAACATTTCATCGAGAGATAAGTTTTTAAATTTAAAAAAAAAACTGATCGTTTGAAAATCTTGTTAAACTTTTAAGCATGAGTGTATAATTTTTTTTTCTTTTATCTTGTAATTATTTTGGACTGAAATTGGAGAATGGGCAGTAATTAGAGGTTGCATTATACAACGTCAATATACGTTGAATGCTTTTCTGCATAATGGAGCAACGCATGTTGCGAAATATTATTTTGACATAGAGTCAATGTTTAAAAAATATTCATAGCATAAACTTTTTAGTTTAGATTGAGTAATGTAAAGTTATATATGGGTAAGACAAAGTAAATAATTATAAGATAAAAAACTTTTTATAAACCATGTTTTTAAATTTTCTGTTGAATCATAGCTATAGAACTAACTAAATTAGCACTTTATCAATGCGTATTGTTACGAAATTGTAAATAAATGTATTTATTTTTGTATAAATTCTTTCAAAGAGGCTTAGTAAGTTGATAAAATGTCAATTTTCTGCATTCCCAGCTCTTTTTCGCGTTAAAATAGCTTAATCTTCCCTTTAAAACGCATTAAAAAGCTCCAATAGGCAGGTAATGGATTTGGCGCCAATTTTGGCGACTTTTGGCAAGAAAATCCTTATTATCGATATTCCAAAGATGGACGTTCTAATGTGATTGGTTAAAGAGTTATTTGAAAAAGAAAAGAGAGATTTGAATTTAAAAAAAAAAAAAAAGGTTGGTTTTAAAAATAAAATATTAATTCTTTCCGAACAACATATATTTGCATCATGAACTACATTTGCACTTTATCAATGTGTAGAAAATCTTTAAAATTATAATGACGTCAATTTTTTCCAGATGCATCATTTAACTTTTTACAATTTTTTAACGCTCACGTTTAATTAAATGTATTTATTTTTATATCGAAAGAAAATGAACTCGTAAAATTTTTTTGGCAACAATTAAATTATAGCTAATATTTTAATGACTATTTTTATTGCTATAAAGAGCTTACCATTTTCATATTTTAATTAATTAAAAGAAAACTATTCGAAAATTCGAAAATCTGACTTCGAAGTATTGTGTTGTCACTGGGTTCTGAGCTACTGCGAAAGTTTCAAATGTCTAGCTAGCAGGGAAGTTAGTTAAAAATCGATTGCAAGATTTGTACCGGACAAACAAACAAACAAGAATAGAAGTTAATAAAAACATGGTAAAATAGATACTCATATACCTAGACTAGCAACTAAGCATTTCTTCAATTTTTTACGTTACTTAAAAGATACACTAAATTTATTAGAACTATAGAATTATTATCGAACAGAAACTTAATATCGAATTTCGAAGCTTTCCCTATGTATCTACAAAATTTAACGGAAATAAGAGTAACGATTTTGTAGCATATTTCCGAACCCACAAATCAAATTATCGAAATCAATTTTTATAAATCACACACAGAAAGTATGGAATTATTAAAAAATGAAAACATTAAATGAATCCTTGATTAGATAATCTAGTGTGTCACTCACACGGCTTTCTCTTACCCTGCATTTTAATACTATAAAGGTAGACTGCAGATTAAATCATAAGATCAATGACAAAGTTTAATCTACTTTAAAATAAATAGATATAGTCATCTAAAATAGATATAGGGACAGTTTTATTTGACATCAGTCTGTGTGTGTGGTTGGGGGGGGGGGAGGGGAGGGGCTATTCAATTATAGTACCTATATTTATTTATTCATTACTTTCCGAACACTATAGTGAGGAAAGTATTGTAATCATGTCAAAAATCCGAATTTGAGATTTTGATGTTTCTATACGTTTCGAGGTCCCCTGAGTCCGTTTTCACTATTTTTACGATGATGTATGTAAATGTGTGAGTGAACACGTTAGCGTCTAAACGCTTTGCTCGAATTAGCTATAAGTTGGCACGCATGTTGTAAGTCGCCGTAGCACGAACCCTATTGATTTTGATGAATCTAGCACTTATAGTTTTTTACAGGGACACGAAGAAAATTTCTTTGTCATTATGGCCTATGGGACCAAAATCTTAAAAGTGCGATAGCATCTAAACGCCTTATTCAGTTGAGCAAAATATTTATACACATATTATAGGTCACAGTTACTCAATCTGTATAGAGTTTGGAGAATCTAGCACTTACAGGTTTTTTACCGGGACGCAAAGAAAAATTCTTTATCATTATGGCCTATGGGACCCAATTTTTAAAAGTGCGATAGCATCTAAACTCCTTATTCAATTGAGCTGAAAATTTATATGAATATTATAAATCACTGTTGCACTAACTATAAGCATTTTGCTGAATCTAGCATTTATAGGTTTTTGCAGGGACACAACGAAAAATTCTTTATCATTATGATCTATGGGCTCAAAGTTTAGCAGCGTTAAATAAAACATCGTGTAATATATGGAGAAAAATACTCAAGCACTCTTTTATGGTTTTCTCTCTTTAGTTTGTTTAACAACTCCTCTTTCTTTATCTACAAAACTGTTAATTACTCAACATTCGGAAAGTCAAGTAGAGTCACTCCAGATCTTTTTTTTTTTTTTTTAAGTACAAGGCTATAGTTAATTTCCCTTCAACCTTGCCATAGTTGATCACATTTTTCTGGTAGTAAACGGTACAAACTTCAAAACACTAAATCTTAATTTCCAGCAGTTATTTCTTTTTAAGTTATGCTTATAACAGACATACATACAGACCAACTGCTATAAACTGGACTTCCGTATAGGACATCTCAAAATGCGACATTATTAAAAAAAAAAAACCCTAGAGTTGAAATAAAAATTCAAAAAACAAATGCTTTGTTTACAATATGGGTATGAAAAATCATTTTTTCTTACTGAACTGTGTTCGTCGACATAGTAAAATGTAGCACTGCACTTCCATCAACTATATTCAATAGAAAAAAAAAATTTAACATAATTTTCGGTAGCCCTGTAGATTGTCTATAAATTATATGCACATCAATCTGTGTACTTAACCCTACAAGGCACCCAGTTCCATATGTGGAACACCGACTTTAATCGTTCCTCTAGCTATAAAACTATTGGTAGCGACATCTCTTGACATCTTGATAGAAGCTACTGACATTTAGCAATGTAGTAATACGAATCTTTGCCTAAAGATGTCGTTCGTGTTTTTGTTATAGTGCACTCAGTGTGAAATTTGAAAGAAAGTGATACGTTAGTCGTTTGTCTGAATTCAAAAATAAAAAAAGAATAGTTATTGAACAGTTTTGACTAGAAAAAAAAAATACTGTGTGTTATAACGAAGTTTATATTTTGCAGAGGTAAGTTGTTTTTTTAATATTACAATAGTAAACGTATTAGTAAATCATATTTTTATGTATGTTCCACATACGGTACGTTGAGTTAAAAAGTTGATTTTTCAGTAAAATATGGTTTTATTTTTATTTTTATAAGTTTTCCCTATCTTCTGATCACTAATTACAACCTATATATTTTTGTCGCGCACTAAAAAAATTTGAGCCTTGTAGGGTTAAATTTAGTCTTTTCTGAGAAATACCTAACACAAATGACACTTCCAGCAATTTGCAAGTATTGCCGCAATATATCCAAATATTTTGGGTAGTCTTGTAAATAAATGATTTCCATAGAACGATCTACACAAAACTTGCGTATGCATATACAAATTTTTATTCATTCCGTTTTGTTTAAGTTAACCTATAATGTTCATGTTCTACCGTACTTACCAGAAGTTTTCCCATAAAAATAATGTATTTGAATTCTCTTCGATGTCCCTGTACACAAACCCTTTGCTTGATATCAACGAAAAATCTAGAGTAGAATCCTTAAATAACCTAATTTGTCGTACATTGTATGAAGGAATTATGCTGTTATAATTGAAAAGAAAATAATAAAAATCATAAAATATCTAAACACAGATGTTATGTTTAATTCCCAAAGACAATACATGTGCTGAACAATCAAATCTGTTTTAGTGTTAAATGCGTATATATGAATAAATGATTTTATTTTTGTTTTATGTATACGACTGTTGTATTTTTCATACAATGAATTATTCTGAATTTTATTCAAATTAAATCATAAATAGAGGAAATGCTTTTTGCGTAAACGCATCGCAACAAGCCATAAAGAAATTGCGCCTGGTATGAATAAAATATTACGTACATTCTATATTTAATAGACAAAAGTATTGGATTCGAAAGAAAGTTTACTTCCAGTTTTTGACTGATTTACTCATTTTGGGAAATTCTGAACATCATTTGATCATTTTTAAAAAATGTCAAACGTCAAATACTTGAGACAGTTTAGCTCAAGTATTAATGCACAGAATCTATATATATATAAATGAATTTTTGTCTGTATGTCCTTTATAAAATCGTAAACGGCTTGACCGATTTCGATCATTCTTTTTTTGTTTTTTTTCCTTATAGGTCAGGGATGGTTTAGGAAAAAAAAAATTGAAAAAATTCGCCCCCCAAGGGGGGGGGGAAGGGGCAAAACGTGAATTCAAAAAATCCTTCATATCTCAAACAAAAAAACAGATATCCGTAAAATTTTTGCTTTAAAATATAGCTAATATAAATGTCTAAAAACCAATTTCTGGAATTTTCGAAATTCGGTCCCCAAGGCGGGGTGGGGGCAAAACGGGATTTCACATGCGCAAAACGCGATTTCGCATAATCCTATATATCTCAAACAAACAAACAAACAAACAAAAAAAACAGATATACGTGAATTTTTTGCTATAAAATATAGTTAATACAAATATCTAAAAACCAATTTCTGAAATTTTAAAAACTCAGCCCCCAGGTGGGGCAGTAGGGGTGGAGGGGCAGCAGGGGCAAAAATAATTAGAAATACAGTTAGGCCTTTCAAAATTGGTACAGATAGGTTTCAATAGCCTGCAAGTCGAATGGGGATATTTTCGAAAGTGTAAAGTTATTAGGAGGGGAGAGAAGGGGGAAGGGAGAGGGGGGGGGCAAAAAAAATAAAAATAGAGTTAGATCGTTCAAAATTGGTACACAAATGGTTTTCGATACTTAAAATCGAATGCGGATATTTTTGAATTTGTAAAATTATTAGGAGGGGCGGTAAGGGCAAAAACAAATAGAAATGCAGTTAGGCCGTTCAAAATTGGTACAGATTGGTTTTAGAGGCCTGCAAGTTGAATGGGGATATTTACGAAAGTGTAACATTATTAGGAGGGACGGGAGGGGGGGTGGAGGGGCAAAAAAAAATAGAGTTAGATCATTCAAAATTGGAACATAGAGGTTTTCGATACTTACAAATCGATTGCGGATATTTTCGAATTTTTAAAATTATTGGGAAAGGGGGGGGAGAGTGGTGGGGCAAAAAAATAAAAATAGAGAAAGATCGTTCAAAACTGGTGCATAGAGGTTTTTGATATTTACAAATCGATTGCGGATATTTTCGAATTTGTAAATTTATTAGGATAGGCGGAAGGGGGGGGGGGCGAAGGGGGAAAATAACAGAAATAAGAGCTAGAGCATTTTGGGAATTTTTTCCAAAGGCAGTGAAAACCCGGTGCGACATTTTTCCTAATCAGATTTTGTTTCGCTTTTTTTTTTTTTTTTTTTTTTTTTTTCACGTGATAAAAATTAATGCAATTTTGAGAATTCAGTAATTATAGTGATTCATTTAAAAATAGGGTGCAGCGAAGCGGGCGAAGCCTGCTAGTTTTCTATAAATGTAATAGGTAGTTGTACGCTGATATATAAACTAGCACCGGTGAACTGTTGGGGAAAATCAATGGACATCAGGTGGCGTTGACTTCTCATTTTTTATCTGGCGCTATACGCAAGCGAAGTGATGACGTCACTAGCCGTCCGTGGGGCCAAGCAAAAGATTTTCCATGTTAATCGTTCATTGGATTTTTTGTAAAATATTATTAAAAATTAAAGGAAATTTGCTCTTGCTTTTAATTTCCATATTTGGGTACAGTTATATATAAGCTACATGTGTTAGTTTGAGTTATTTTTGCTGTAAAATTGATAAAACTTTAATTTTAAATTTCAAAACTCTAGAAACAAAATGGCAAACTTCCATTTTCGAATGTAAACATAAACATTTCAAAGGGTGATATTTTCATAATATTTATCAAATTAATATGCTAATTAAAAGGAAAATTATAAATATTCTAAAATAATGAATAGTCAAATTTGTTTTCAAATGTCTAAATAAGGTAACTGATATAAGGTATGTCACCAGGATAGTATAAGATACTAACAAGTTGCAGCGGAATAGATCGTCCTTGGCGGGAAAAAAAAAAAAAAAAAGGATCGTCAAATTATCTGGCGAGCATATTTCATTCCTTTCAAAAATTATGGATATTTTAGTAACGTATATTAAGAGAGCAATCAATAATATGAAACAATATTGCGTGCAATACATATTACGAAAATGCATATCTGGCATGTACATTTTCGTATTACGTTTTTGATCGCCAAATACAAAAAATCTGGAGTGGCTCCACTCAACTTTCCGAACATTGAGTAATTAACAGTTTTGTAGATAAAGTAAAGAAAGAGGAGTTGTTAAAAAACAAAAGAGATAAAACCATAATAAAGTGTTTGAGTACTTTTCTCCATATATTACACGATGTTTTATTGAACGCTACTGAACTTTGAGCCCATAGATCATAATGATAAAGGATTTTTCATTGTGTCCCTGTAAAAACCGGGATACGGACAAAAGCCCCACCGGACAAAATCCCCACGGATAAAATCCCCCCGGACTAAAGCCCCACCGGACAAAATCCCCACCGGACAAAAACCCCACCGGACAAAATCCCCACCGGACAAAAGCTCCACCGGACAAAAACCCCACTTAGCCCAGACAAAGGCCCTACGTATGATATTTTGGATAAAATTAACATTTCAAAATTAATTAAACTCGTTATAAAATAAATTATTCAATAAATCTGTTACTTTTCCCACTAGAAACTCGGTGTGATAGTTCATAGTTTATTAAAGATATTAACTGTTAATTGTTTTCTTATCTGTACTAAATTCTTCACGGGTTATTATTAATTTAATTACAAATTAATTCTTTTTGGTTAACGTGGATTTCGGTGACATTTAATCTTCTGTTATTCTTAATTTTACTATGTTTTTGTGGTCTACAAATCAAATGAGGTTATTTTCGAAAGTGCAAAATTATAAGTTGGCTCGAAAAGGGCGGGGGGGGGGGGGGGGGGGACAAAAAAATTGAAATTAGCGTGAGATCGCTTAAAATTGGTACATGTAGATTTTTGGAGCCTATAAATAGGATGAGGATATTTTCGAAAGTCTAAAATTATTAGGAAGATTGGAAAGGGGGGCGGGGGAGAAGGGGTAAAAAATAGAATTGGAGTTAGCTCGTTCAAAACAGGTACATAAAGGTTTTGGGGGTCTACAGATCGAATGAGAATATTTTTGAGAGTGTAAAATTATTAAGAGGAGCGGGAAGGGAGGGCGAAGGGGCAAAAAAGTAAAAATACCGTTAGACCGTTTAAAATTGGGGCATATAGGTTTTCGGAACCTACAAACAGGATGAGAATATTTTCGAAAGTCTAAAATTATTAGAAAGGGCGAATGGGGGGGGGGGGAGGGACGAAGGGGCAAGTAAATAGAAATTGAGTTAGATCGTCCAAAATAGGAATATAACTGTTTTGGGGGGTCTACAAATCGAATGAAAATATTTTAATATTGGAATATTTTATAATAATGAAAATAGCGTTCTACGCGTACAGACATGCTGACACACACACACACACACACAAACAAAATTTGCTGAAATAATTTTCGGCTTTCATGGTGTGTGAAACGTGTATATTTATGCATGTATGAAAACGCATTCATAATACATATATACATATGTATATATAAGAGAAAGCATTATACAGATTACTTTTTATGTCGAATATATATCGTGTAAACTGTACATATACACCATATGATGTACTAAAAAAAATTCGTACAACACTGAAAATTAATATTAAGTAGTTTTCCCATTTATATACTTCACAATGAATCAGAAATACTTTGTGACACCCTATTAGTCAATCAATTTCGCTAATCATATCTTATTTCACACATATTGCAATTGGTATTGGGAGTAAAGGCGAAAGATTGTACTAAGGTCCTAGACCTGAAGGGGAGTGCCTTCCGCGGGGTCTTTCTAAGGGGTCCTAGCGCGCCTTTACACAAGTTTTGGTGAAAACCACGGAAAACACCGAACGGCTCGGTCGACGAGAGCGACCTGGGATCGAACTCGCAATCTTACGTCTACCAGTTTACAGGACAGAACCTCTCGAGTGCTAGCGGGCCCTTATTTTACAGGAAAAATTATTTTGTATACATCAAATATATGTATATTAATTTTGTTACATCGTATTTAGTATAAAGGTACCAAATTGTGCTTTAAATATGTACCTCGCATAGAATATACAAATTATTTTAATTAGTTCCTTTTTCGATAATTATTAGTAGGAAACATTTTTATATTAAAATTTTTTTTTTATTTTTTTCTTCTATTAAATCGAAACAGTAATATTATATATAATACAATATTGAATTATCTTAAATAATTCAATAATTTAAAAAAAAAATCTATTTTACCATGTTTTTATTAACTTTGATTCTTGTGTGTTTGTTTGTGGGTTTGTTTGTGGGTTTGTTTGTGGGTTTGTTTGTGGGTTTGTCAGGGACAAATCTTGCAATCGATTTTTAACTAACTTCCCGACTAGCTAGATACTTGAAATTTTCAGGACAGCTCACAACACGGTGACAATACATATTTCTAATAATTTTAGTCAACTATTTCAAGTCCCGCTGCCTTTGGCAGCGCTTATATGATTCGACAGAAAATTTATTTAACTAACTTCCCGGATAGCTAGACATTTGAAACTTTCAGAATAGTTCAGAACAGGGTGAAAATGCATTTTCTTAAAACCTTTAGCCAACTGTTTCGGGTTCCCGCTGCCTTCGGCAGCGTTATCAGTACAAAGCTTGCAATCGATTTTTCACTAACTTTCCGACTAGCTAGACATTTGAAATATTCAGGACAGCTCACAACACGGTGACAATACATTTTTCTAATAATTTTAGTCAGCTATTTCAAGTCCCGCTGCCTTCGGCAGCGCTTATATGATTCGACATAAAATTTATTTAACCAACTTCCCGACTAGCTAGACATTTGAAACTTTCAGAATAGTTCAGAACACGGTGAAAATGCATTTTCTTAAAACCTTTAGCCAACTGTTTCGGGTTCCTGCTGCCTTCGGCAGCGTTATCAGTACAAAGCTTGCAATCGATTTTTCACTAACTTTCCGACTAGCTAGACATTTGAAACTTTTAGGACAGCTCACAACACGGTGACAATACATTTTTCTAATAATTTTAGTCAACTATATCAGGTCCCGCTGCCTTCGGCAGCGCTTATATAATTCGACAGAAAATTTATTTAACTAACATCCCGACTAGCTAGACATTTAAAAGTTTCAGAATAGTTCAGAACACGGTGAAAATGCATTTTCTTAAAACCTTTAGCCAACTGTTTCGGGTTCCCACTGCCCTCGGCAGCGTTATCAGTACAAAGCTTGCAATCGATTTTTCACTAACTTTCCGACTAGCTAGACATTTGAAATTTTCAGGACAGCTCACAACACGGTGACAATACATTTTTCTAATAATTTTAGTCAAATTTTTCAAGTCCCGCTGCCTACAGCAGCGCTTATATGATTCGACAGAAAATTTATTTAACCAACTTCCCGACTAGCTAGACATTTGAAACTTTCAGAATAGTTCAGAACACGGTGAAAATGCATTTTTTTAAATACCTTTAGCCAACTGTTTCGGGTTCCTGCTGCCTTCAGCAGCGTTACCAGTACAAAGCTTGCAATCGATTTTTCACTAACTTCCCGACTAGCTAGATATTTGAAACTTTCAGGATAGCTCAGAACACGGTGGCAATATATTTTTTTAATACTTTTAGTCAACTGTTTCAGGTCCCTACTGCCTTCGGCATCGTTCATATGATTCAACAGAAAATTCATTTAACTAACTTCCCGAGTAGCTAGACATTTGAAACTTTCGGAACAGTTCAGAATACGGTGAAAGTGCTTTTTAAAAATATTTTTATCCAATTGCTTCGGGACCCTGCTGCCTTCGGCAGCGTTTCCAGTACAAAGCTTGCAATCAACTTTTAACTAACTTTCCGGCTAGATAGCCATTTGAAACTTTTATAATAGCTCAAAAAAAGACGATAGCAAGGAATTTTTTTAATACTTTTATCCAATTGCTGGGGTTCCGGCTGCCTTCAGTAGCGTTTATATGATTCAACAGAAAATTAAAAAACATGGTTTATAAAATTTTTTTTATCTTATAATTATTTAATAATTAAATTACGTATTATCAATTAAAATATTTTATTAAATGAATTTTAACCTAATGTATATATATATATATATATATATAAGCATTCTTTTTTCTTTTAAATCTTTTTTATTAAAAATATTTTACAATAAGATTTACAATTAAAATCTGAAACATTATTATTCAAGCAATCTCTCTCTCTCTCTCTCTCTCTTTTTTTTTTTTAATTGAAATGTATATTTTTAATAATTAAATTAGTTTTTCAATTAGGTCTTTTAAATTAAATAATTTTAAATAGCTCCTTATTTCTATGATGAAGGATAGTAAAAAATCTTTTGATGTTTAAGAACATTTTGAAATAGTAATTTTATTTAAACGGCCAAACAGTAGTATTAAGCAATCTCAACTAATTGAATTATTTAAATATATATATATATATATATATATATATATTATAATTAAATTAATTTTTAATTAAAATATATTGCTATAAACTATGTATATATATATATAATTATTTATAGTAAACGAATCATTTTATATAAAAAAAAAAAAAAAATCTTTTTGGTGATTGTGGTAGTGTTAAAGCCGGTTGATAACTTGAGTGCCCTACACCTGCATGAAATGCTCTCCGGGGTGGGAATAGGTTGCGGGAGCCTTAGCCTATACTTGCGAAAGTTTCGAAGAAAACCACGGGAAACTCTCAATGACTTGGTCGACGAACGCGACTTCGAATCGAACTTAACATTTCCATTCTACTAGCATCGATTACCGCTCGAATGTTTAAATAAACTTTTTAACTGAAAGCCCAGACAACAGTATTAAACAATCTCACTTAATTGAAATCTTAAAAATTTTATTTTTAATCAATAAATTAGTTTTTTACTTAGAATATTTCATTAAATATTTTTATAACTAGGTTTTCCTTTTATCATTCATATATATATATATATATATATATATATATATATATATATATAGAGAGAGAGAGAGAGAGAGAGAGAGAGAGAGAGAGATAATCTTTTATTATTAAAAGTATTTTAAAACAGTTTTTTTTTTTTTCTTTTAATTAATATTAAAACCCAAAACAATAGTATTAAATATTCTCGACTAATTTATTATATGTATATATTATATGTATATTAGTTAAATTAGTTTTCTAAAATTTTTAGTTAATTTTTTAAAACTTATTTTTATTTATTTATTTGTTTTATTTTATTACTTTTTAATCATTCATAGAAATATATATATATATATATATATATATATATATATATATATTAATCTTTTAAAAAATAGATTTTTCATTTAAAAGCTCAAATAGTTCTATTAAACAAATTAATTTAAACATTAAAAATTTTCACTTTTAATAAATAAAGATGTTTTTAATATATATTTTATTTTTTAATTTTTTGTGTATAATCTTTCACATAATATTATGTATATATATATATATATTGATACTATGGATACTAGTAATATTTTTCTTAAGATTAAAGACAGTATCGAAATTAAAAATAGGCATATATTTAATTATTTTAAGTTGTTAAAAACTAAATGTAATAACTACAATTACCCTTATTTAGTTGTAATTCCAAAATTTCATAAAGATCCTATTAAATTTCGTACTGTTACTGTTGCCTGCAATGCCTATACTTCTAATGCTAATATTATGTTATTGAATATCCTTAAAAAATTACATAGTTATATTGTTTCTAACAAGTGTAATTTTTTTCTAAAAAATAGTTTTCAACTCAAAAATAAAATTAAAAATCTTACTGATATTACTGGTATAAAAACTTTTGATTTCAATGATCTTTTTAATAATATTGATATTAAAGATATGTTTGATATTATAAATAAACTTTTTGTAGAAAATTTGCAGTATTTAAATCTAAATGTATGCATAACTCCTTCAGCCTTTAAAACTCTGACTAGGTTTATCCTTTTCCATAACTATATTTTATTCAATAAATATTTATATAAACAACGTTTAGGATTGCCACAAGGTGGAATTGCTTCTAGCATATTAGCTGATCTATACTTATATTATTATGAGCGTGACATTGAGTGTACTAACTTTAAATTACTACGATACATAGATGATATAATTATATTATATTGGGATAAAAATCACACCAATCTAGACTTACCTGTCAAATATCCTGAAAATCTGTCTCTAAGTAGTACTGATTTGGATTCTAGTGTCATTAATTTCTTAGATTTAAAAATTATTCTTAATAGTAATGGCCAATTAGAATTTGACTTATACGATAAAAAGAAAGATTTCCCCTTTAAGGTAAATTTTTTCACTAACTTTAAAACATGCTTACATAAATCTGTATTTGTCAATATTCTTCTTAATTTTAATCTAAGGATCAAATATTTAGTGTCTGATAAACATCAAAAATTACAATTTCGATTCTTTAAAAATTTAGCATTAATTAATGGCTATCCCAAACACTTAATAAAAAAATTCTTTTAATTATTTATTTAATTATTATTATTTATTTATTTATTTATTTATTTATTTTTTTTTTTTTTTTTTTTTTCTCCTCATACATTTTATTCAAATTTAAATTTACGTTTAGGTATTATTATTTGGTTTTCATCAAATACATTGTTTATTTGAATCCTAAATTTATTTGATTTTATTTTTCCATTATTTTCATCTTATTACTCCAGATGGCAGCACTATTCATGATTCAATATTAGGAATCATCATCTGATTTTTTTTTTCAAGGATTTGAATCCTTATCCTACATGAATTCCACTGTGAATCCTAAAAATTACTCTATGGTCAATGCTATTTTGAACTAATTAACTGTGGATCTAACTGCTAACTGATTGTTACATTTTTACATGTGCGAGTGTGCGACGTTCATTGCTTCAATTTCATTTAGAAAGGTTAAAGTAATCTTATTATTCTACAGTTTTATGGGTTTAATTTTAATCTTATATTTAAATGGTTATGGTTTTTCATATTTAGGTAAAGGTTTTATTATGATTATCGATTTATTATCGTTTCATTATGATCTTCGTTTTCTATATTGACTATGTCTATTTCTTTATTGAGTTGTGTTCATATCAAATATTTTATTCAGTAAGTTGAATTTTTGTATTTTTATTTTAATCTTAATTTTATGGTTTTGGTTTGTCATATTAGGTTATAGTTTTGTTTTTATCTTCTCGTTTAATGGTTTTTCTATGGGTGTTTCGGGCCTGCGAACAAAGAAATTCTTAGCTTTTGCTTTCTTTGTTACAGAAAAACATCCATATTTTAGCATATTTGCATTCTACCAGGCCCTTGACAAAGTTAGAATGCAAATAATGCTTTTTTTCTTTTTTTTTTTTTTTTTTTTTTTTTTTCTCATTCCAATTTCCAATATTTATTTCGATTTTTCTTTAATTATTCTTTGATTTGATATGGGTAGTCTCAGCTTGTGATCCGAGGAATTGTTTTGATACTGAAGTTGAGTCATCTTTAAATTTCATAAAAACATTTTTGCACTGATTATATTAATGTATTTCTATATATATATATATATATATATATGTATATATATATATATACACACAAAGTATTTTGACAGAAATTAAAAGCATCCATATACATTCATCTACACATACAACGAGTAGTAATGATGGCTAAATTTTTGCAGAAATCCCTCCCTATCAGATATATGTAACTCTCAGTATATATTACTTAAAACTCTAATGATAATTAAACAAAGTTTCATTAATATCTTAATATATATATATATATATATATTATCTTGCTATACTAATTGTGGTCCCCTTTAGCCTCCCCCCCCATGTATATTTGAGCTTTAGTGGGGTTTTTGTCCGGTGGGGATTTTGTCTGGCGGGGCTTTTGTCCGGTATGGATTTTGCCCGGTGGGGCTTTTGTCCGGTGGGGATTTTGCCCGGTGGGGCTTTTGTCCGGTGGGGATTTTGCCCGGTGGGGCTTTTGTCCGGTGGGGCTTTTGTCCGGTGGGGATTTTGTCCGGCGGGGATTTTGTCCGTGGGGATTTTGTCCGGGACCCGTAAAAACCTATAAATGATAGATTCACCAAAATGCTTATAGTTAATGCAACAGTGATTTATAATATTCATATAAATTTTCAGCTCAATTGAATAAGGCGTTTAGATGCTATCGCACTTTTAACTAGTATGTTGTGGCCACCACATGACTTTCTTCTATATTTTCCTATACAAATTCACTCAGTAAAAATAATTTATTAAAATTATTATTTAAAAAAATTATCTTCCATGATAATGCAGATGATTTCCATATTAGAGAATTAGTATAACACTAAATATCCAAAAAAAGTCAATTTTATTGTCAATATTACATTAAAAAAATCTGGAGTGACTCCACTCGACTTTCCGAACATTGAGTAATTAACAGTTTTGTAGATAAAGTAAAGAAAGAGTAGTTGTTAAACAAACAAAAGAGAGAAAACCATAATAGAGTGTTTGAGTATTTTTCTCCATCTATTACACGTTGTTTTATTTAACGCTACTGAACTTTGAGCCCATAGATCATAACAATAAAGAAATTTTTGTTGTGTCCCTGTAAAAACCTATAAATGCTAGATTCACCAAAATGCTTATAGTTAGTGCAACAGTGATTTATAATACTCATATAAATTTTCAGCTGAATTCAATAAGGCGTTTAGATGCTATCGTACTTTTAAAAATTTAGTCCCATAGGCCATAATGATAAAGAATTTTTCTTTGTGTCCCTGTAAAAAAACTGTAAGTGCTAGATTCACCAAAATCTATACAGTTAGTTCAACTGTGATCTATAACATGTGTACAAATTTTTTGCTCGGATTAATAAGGCGTTTAGACGCTATCACATTTTTAAAAATTTGGCCCCATAGGCATAATGATAAAGAATTTTTCTTTGTGACCCTGTAAAAAAACTATAAGTGCTAGATTCTCCAAAATCTATACAGATTGAGTATTTGTGATCTATAATATGTGTATAAAATTTTTGCTCAATTGAATAAGGCGTTTAGATGCTATCGCACTTTTAAGATTTTGCTCCCATAGGCCATAATGATAAAGAATTTTTCTTTGTGTCCCTGTAAAAAAACTATAAGTGCTAGATTCACCAAAATCTATAGGGTTCGTACTATGGTGACTTACAATATGCGTACCAACTTTCAGGTTAATCGAACAAAGCGTTTAGACGCTAGCGTGTTCACTCACAGACATACACACATACACACATACACACACATACATACATCATCGTAAAAATAGTGAAAACGAACTCAGGGGACCTCAAAACGTATAGAAACATCAAAATCTCGAATTCGGATTTTTGACATGATTACAATACTTTCCTCACTATAGTGTTCGGAAAGTAAAAACGCCAAGGACGACAGAATTTTGAAATTTAAAATTAAAAATTTTTCAACTTGACAGCAAAATAACTTAATCTAACACATGTGCACGATAACTAATTTATAATTATACCCAAATATGGGTAATAAAATCGGGAAATAATTATCTTTAATTTTCGATAATTTTTTACAAAAAATCCAATGGACGAATAGAAAATTTTTTACTTGGCCCCATCAACGGTCAGTGACGTCACACTTCGCTTGCGTATTGGACAGAATTTCGTATGAATGTGTACACTGCAAATTATTTTTAACAAATCATTGTGAAATTAAATATTTATATATTTATATTAGTAATAATCAATTTGGGACAAAAATTTATATATGTAGGAGTATATCCCCTTCCGTCCTCGATGTGTGTGTATATGTAAATTTTCAATATGAGTGTTTTTGAAACGAACTCGTCAATATTTTAAAAATAATATCTCGTCAATTTTTTTATCTTTAAAATTTTGAAATATGGTAGATCATTACACTGCGCTACAAAAAAAAAAAAAAAAAAAAAAAAAAATCGAGCCCTGATACCATTCTTGTTGATTCTTATGTAAAATGACCTCCTGAATCCGAATATGACTCCCATTTTTATCACTCACCCACCGTCTTCTCTGGAAACTACAACCTCCCCCAATTTTTAATCACTGTTCAGAATTTTGTGGCCACGAATTTGATTTGGAGAATGATAAAGAAATAATTTAACAATTAAAAACAAATATATATATACTAGCAGGCTTTGCCCGCTTCGCTGGTCACTGTATTTAAAAGAAACTCTTTTCTATATAGTTTTATGAAAAAAAAAATACTGAAATCGCTCAAAAGCTCGTTTTGGCTTCCCACTGCCTTCGGCAGCGACTTGTTCGTCTTCGCAGTCTTCGGTGCCTGGCCCTATTGCCTGAGACAATGGCTTACCCGTGGGCTTCCATTTCGGTGCTTATCATATATGACAGTTTCGATACGGATACTTTCGAAAAATTCGAAGTACAGTCGGTAACAAAAGTGTCCGAACACTAGCAAAAATTCCTATGTAAAAAAAGTACACTTCATACGGTTTCGTTAAATAAATCCTTATCGAATCATGTTCTTACACTGAATAAGAACAGGATTCGACAAGGATTTATTTAACAAAACCGTATGAAGTGTACTTTCATTACATAGGAATATTTGCTAGTGTTCGGACACTTTTGTTACCGGCAGTAGCCCTTATATATATATATATATATATATAATGTTTGATAAATAACGTTATTAATAGATTTAAAATACAAGAAATGTAATACATAATTTCAGTGGTAAATCTCCCCCCCCCCTAAATTTTCCCCTTACCGCAGATGTTCATGTTTTGGAATTCTCCAAATCTCTAGCCCCTCAGAAGATATTTAGTAGTTAAAATAATCCTTTCGAACCCTAAAAATTAAATTTATAGCCATAAAATTACTGAAAAGTGATAAAAATAGGGGTCGTCCCTAAAAAATAGTGGGTGATAGGGCAAAATGGACATCACATTCGGATTCAGGAGGTCATTTTACATAAGAATTTGCAAAAATGGTGTTGGGGCAATTTTCATGCAGAGCAGTGTAATTAAAACATTTTTTTTTCTTTAAAAAAATTAACAAATAAATAAATAAAAGCTTTTCTTTTTCAGATAATGTCCATAAGAAATAAAATTGACTTCATTTGGACATTTATTGTTATACTTCTCTGAGAGGAAACTCGTCCGTATTCATCATGAAAATAATTTTAATAAACATTGATTTTAATAAATAATATACAGTGCCTGAATTGATATAGGAAAATATACAATATGATGGCTACAATATATTAGTTTTAGAAATGTTTTTACACAATTTGGAGTTCTTGTTATGAAACAACTTAATGCCATTTCTTTACTGCTTTATCTTTTCCAATATTTACCAACCTGCATGCATCATTGTTGATCAATCCCTGTTTTTCCGCTCTTCATGCAAATCATTGTTTAAATTCGTGACGCCTTCAGTATGATTATAAACACCTTGATCAACATCTTAGTCGAAACTCCTCGGTTTTTTATGGGGGAATTCGAGATTGCCCCGATAAACAAACAATCTTGATTGAATAGCTGTATCTGGCTTGAAAATAATATGCTGATATGACCGCATGTAGAGAAATTCCTTGACGTAATCCATTTGTCCTGGGTAAGATGAACTTATGTTGAATAAAGATCGGCAGTAAAAAAGATCCCGGTAGTTTAGTTTTCAACAACTTTAACAAATTTTCTTTTTCTTTCAAAACTTCTATTTTTTACTTTCTCTTACCCATAGGGTCGAGAAAGTATTGTTTTAGGGTCAAATTTTCCAACGCGAGTTTTTGTTATATTGACATGTTCTGAGGTCCCCTGAATACGAAAATCGTGTTTTTAGCGAATGGCCTGTGTCTGTCTGTCTATTATAAGCATACCTCAAGAACAAATAGTAGCAGAAATTCTAAACTAGGTATTCCAAATGTGTATCACGTAGGGATGCTACAGTAAGCTTTTCATTGAGATGAAGCAAATGGTTCGTGTATAGGGACACTCAAAAGTATTCAAATACATTACGTCTATGAGGGAAATTGCAGGTAAGTAGAGTTTAACATCTATAGATTGCACTAAACCAAATGAAACGAATATATAATTTTTGTAACAGAGATAGTCAACTGGGGAAAAAAATTTTGTGTATGAAGGAGCCTCCCCCCCACCCTGGGGGGGAGTCTTCCTTCGAGGGGAGTAAATTTTCATGATGGGTACCTTTCAAAAGAGCTCGCCAATACCTTTAAAACGAATAGTTGAACCATCGATCTGCGATAATTTATAACAAATTTATCGTTTTTTTTTTTTTACTTAAAAAAAAAAAAAAAAAAAAAAAAAAAAAAAACGTATTTTTTTTACTTTTTTTAATATTGAGAATAAAATGAACTTTTTTTTTATATTTAGTGTTATACTACTTCTCTAATATGGAAATCGTCTGCATTATCATAAAAGATATTTTTTTTTTAATAATAATTTTAATAAATTATTTTTTAAAAACAGACTTATTTTTTAATAACCGAATTAAATTCTATATAAATGTAGGTGCATTAATGAAACGGGAGAAACCTCACACAGAACTAATTATCATATAAAACTCTTCCGAAGCCTCATTTGAATTGTTTAACATAGGTTTTCATAACATCGTTATCTTACCTCTTAATCTCCAACCTGTATTTATAGCAATAAATTTTAGGGTAAGAGAAAGTCGTGTGAGTGACACACCAGATTATTTTAATCCGACTTTTAAAGTATGTCGATTTTGTGTTGTATAACATCTTTAATATTTCATTGTTATCAATATATTGTCTCTTATTTCTAAAGTGTATTCTTAGAAAAAAAAATCAGTGAATTAGTTATTTTGTAAAATTCTTGTTTTTTAATCCAGCTTTATTAGATTTAACAAAAAAAAAAAAAAAAAAAAAAAAAAAATATCCATAATGTTTCTTTAATTTTTCAAATAACATAATTTAAGTATTTATATTCAAGGTTGTGTAATTAAATTATATATATTTTTTTTAATTATGCAGTGAAATTACATATATTCCAAATTATGTCATTATGTATATATATACAGTCGGTAACAAAAGCAGGGATGGAACACGGGCGCAGAATTCATACCACTCTCAATGTAAGAAAATTTTCTACTTCTTAAATCAACGATATTATAGGTAGAGAAATTTCTTAAACGGATTCCGGTATGAATTCTGCGCCCGTATGTTCCATCCCTGCAAAAGTATCCGATTACTAGCAAAAATATCAATATAAAAAAAAGTAGAGTTAATACTGTTTTGTTAAATAAATCCTTGTCGAATCATTTTCTTAGACTGACTAAGAACAGGATTCGACAAAGATTTAGTTAACAAAATAGTATTAACTCTACTTTTTTTACATAGAAAATTTTGCTAGTTTTCGGATACTATTATTACCGACTGTATATATTGGAAATTATAATTTATATTATTATAAATTCTCAATATTCCAAAATCTTAACGGCCCTCTTCACTTACCGTCGTCGGAAGCCCGAGGCAATGGAAAATATAGGAGAATTCTATAGGAAAATTTCTTTACTTATAACTAATTAACTAATGCATATTTTTAAATTCTGTTTTCAGATTCAGAAAATTCCCAAGTGTTAAATTAACGCCCCCTTTTTTTAAAAACGTATTTTTTTTTTTTTTTTTTTTTTTTTTAATTTGAAATGAAAAATTTCACATAAATCCTTGTCGAATACTGTTCTTAGTCAGTCTAAGAACACGATTCGACAAGGATTTATTTGAAAATTCGTATTTTACAGCTTCAATAAATAAATAAATAAATAAATAAAAATAAAATAAATAAATAAATCAATAAATACGTTTTAAAAAAAGGGGCGTCAATTTAACAGTTGAGAATTTTCTGAATGGGAAAATAGAATTTAAAAATATGTATTAGCTAATTAGTTATAAGTAAGGAAACTTTCCCATAGAATAACATTAGCTTCGACCTCCGGCGACGGTGAGTGAAGCGGGCCCTTAAGTATTTTTCTGTTAAATTACGTCGCTCTTTACTAACGTGTATCTTTAAAAGGTAGTAAGCAGCTTAAGTGCAGTGTTAATTAATCGAAATATATTATTTTAAAGTATCCTTTTAATCTCTAATATTTCTTTATTATATAAATAATTTGTATATATCGTATTTAAATTGTATATATTTCAAATATATCCGAAGTTATTGTTAATCTTTAATATTAGAAAAAGATTTATTTTCTCTTTATTAACCCTTTAACGTTTGCGCATATTTTCTTTCGGGAATTGGTTAACTAATTTCAAAAATGTATATTTGATACATATCTTATCATAAATATCTAAAAAGAAAAAAATTTTGGTATTTTTAATTTACAAAAATATTTTAGCTTGTAACATCTGCCAACCTGATTAAATTTAATAATAAATAAATAAAATAACTTTGTATGTAAACATTGTAAACAATTCACAACATCAAAATAATAGCACGGCTCTTCATCAGGTGAAAAAATTAGGCACAAGCGCATCAACTTGAATCACTATATGGAGTAAAGTTATAAAGCTATACAGAGGTAGGAATTTACGAAATATTTTGTAACATTTTTCATTAGATATTTCGATAAACACAATTCTAATGACGCGCTTTATTAGGTAAGCACAATCAGTATTCTGCAAAAAGGGTTAATGAAAGGTTCTGTACATGTGCTTCATTTTAGCTAGTTAGTGGGAAAAAAAGGATTTCGTAAATTTGGATTAAAGGTATGTTAATTTATATTTTAAAGAAGTGTTTATAGCTATTTATTTAGTCTGTGTGTTGAGTTATAAAATGAATGTTTAATTTTTTGTATAAATAGTTATATATATATATATATATATATATATATATATTATAAATAAACAAAATGTCCAAAATGATACGATGGGGCAAGTTTAAACAAAATTTTGTATTGTTTAGAAATATTGGGAGGCTAGAAGGCTAATGACTTGATTGTTAAAGCCTAGCACCTATATAAATAAAGAGAAGTGTCTGTCTCTCTCTGTGTGTATCTGTCTGCGCTCTGGTGCTCACACTACCAATCGCAGAGCTTCCAAATTTGGCATATAGGTACCTGGGACCTTGCAGATGTGCACCTCATCGAGATTTTTTTCGAATTTGAATTTTTTAAATTAATATTTTTTCGATTTTAAATATTGGCTTCTTTGTTTCATTTTCCATAGATTTATTCTTTTACTGTAATCGTCTGGGTATCTTAGCAACGGCTATTACGCAACTTATTTTTTATTTAATACAGTCAGTCGGTAACAAAAGTATCCAAACACTAGCAAAAATTCCTATATAAAAAAAGTACACTTAATCATAATAGAGTTTTGTTAAATAAATCCTTGTCTAATCATGTTTTTAGACTGACTTAGAGCAAGATTCGACAAGGATTTATTTAACAAAACTGTATTAAGTGTACTTTTTTTTATATAGGAATTTTCACTAGTGTTCGAAGACTTTTTTTACCGACTGTACATTCATTTGAAAACGATTTTTTTTTTTTGTGATATTTATCTATAATAATAAATGGAAAGGTTTGTCTGTCTGTCTGTCTGTCTGTTCTTTTATACGTTCGGCCACTATTGAGCGCAGAAGTACAAGAATTGACATACGGATGCTCTGGAGCCTTTCCGAGGTCCTCCTGAAACCAGAATTTAAAAATTTTAGTTAGTTGTGGAGATATTAATTAAAATGTCCACTCATGTCTAATCTAAAAGCGATCTCAATGACTGAGAATTCGCCGCCATTGCATAAAAAAAGATATTTTAACGGAGTTAAAAGCAGAAAAAGTGGAAAATAAATTAGAAATAATTGTCCGATCGTTACGATTTCGGTACCAAATGAAAGGGAATTTTTTTCTGAATCTAAGTGTGCAAGCGGCTTATCGGTGCAACAATTAAATTTTTTAAAATTAACTAAAGTATGAATTTTTTGTGGCAACATCATTTCAAATGCCAGACGACCGTCTGCCATGAAAAAGGAAATGATTGTAACCGATCAAGATGTCACGTGTTTTATAGTGGGGGGAAAAATTGCAATTTTCAAACTTTTTCAAATTTTCATTCATGTCACATTTGAATTAATATTCGGCCTAGGCAGTATATTATAAAGCTACTGTTCAATTTTCCTGAAAATATGTGGATAAACAAAAAAATTAGATTAAATTTTGTTTTATATTTTGCAGTATTTTAAATTGAGATACGCCGTTGAAAATTTCGTAATATTTGGTTTTAACGCCCGATAATTCGATTCTGAATAGTTTTGAAAGTGTAGAATTATTAGTAAGGGCTTGAGGGGGGGGGAGGGGGGAAGGGAAAAAAAAGAGTTACAGCGTTTGAAATTGGTATTATTAGGTTTTAAGGAAAGATAAATCGATTGCGGATATTTTCAAGTGTAAAATTATTAGAAGGGACAGAAAGGAGGGGGAGAGGCAAAAACGTTGAAAAAGAACGGTTGTTTCGGGAAAAACAGCGGAAAACCCAGAACGCCTTTATTCTTTTATATTTTGCAGAGTTTCGAATTCTGATACTCCTTTCACATTTCATACTATTGATTTTTAACAGTATTTAGCCCGGAATTACGCAAGTTTTAGAGAAAACCACGAAAAAGTCAGACATAAATCGTTTTTTAATAGTGTTTATATCATTTTTGTATCTCAGCTTCTAATTAGCATAATTTCAAAAGTAATATGGCATTTTGAAACTTATTTGAATTGAATTTCAAGAGTAGACGCCACAAATATCTCTCACCTTCAATTAACCGACTACCGTAAGTAATGGAATTCGAGATTTCACGTGATATACACGTTTTAAGGTGTCCTGATTACGTTTTTCGTTTGTACCTCAGCAACTAATTAAAATAATTTTATAAGAAATACATTATTTGAAAGCTTTGTTGATTTGGAATTGAACAGTAGATTACAGAATTTTCTACCGCCAGATGGCACTGTAGTATTTTAAAATTTCAATATTTCGAATTCTGAATATGATTAAATTATTTTTAATACATCATTCGAAAGATATTTTAAAGAACTTTTATATTATCGAAAGTGGAATTCGAGATTTCATCAGATTTACACGTTTTAAGGTCTCCTGATTAGGTTTTCTTTTGTATCTCAGCTACTAATTAAAATAATTTCATAAGTAATGCATCATTTTAAAGCCTTATTGAGTTGGAATCGAACAGTAGATTACAGAAATTTCTACCACCAGATGGCGATGCAATATTTTAAAATATCAATATTTCTAATTCTAAATATGATTAAATTATTTTTAATACACCATTCGAAAGTTATTCTAAAGTACTTTTATATTATCGAATAACCTACATTTGATATATCCAATAGAGGGCGCTAATCGCAATTATTCGAGATTTCACCTGATTTATATGTTTTAAGATGTCCTCAAGGTGGGCAAAAAATTAGAAATTGAGTTAGACCGTTCAAAATTGGTATATATAGGTTTTGGGTGCCTACGAGTCGAACGAGGATATTTTCGAAAGTGTAAAATTAAGGAGGGACAGGAAGGGTGGTGAAGGAATACGCGCGCGCAGCGAGCATATATATGAATTCGTGAGCACTGCGCGCACATGGGTCTACGCTGACGAAGGCAGAGGGGACCCGGTGTAAGTTTTTACCTGATCAGAAATGAATTTTTCTTAATTCCTTTTCTTAAGAATAAAAGTTCATGAGTAATAACATGGAATTTTGAGAAATCATAAGGGTGGTGAAAAATACGCGCGCGCAGCGCTCATATACATGCATTCGTGCGTGCGCATCGCGCACGGGTCTACGTTACCGAAGGCAGTGGGGACCCGGTGCGACATTTTTCCTGATCAGACTTTTTTTTTTTTTCACATGATAAAAATTAATGCAATTTTGAGAATTCATTAATTATAATGATTCATTTAAAAATAGTGACCAGCGAAGCGGGCGTAGCCTGCTAGTTGAAAATAAATTGGTAATGCAGTAGAAAAATAAGTATATTAAATTTAAAACTCATTTTTAACAGCTATTTTATGTATATTTTTTATTGTATAATATTTTTTCTCTTTTTTATATAATTCCTTTAAAAGAAAAATGTTTTATTTTATTTTATTTTTATTTATTTTTTTATTTTTTTTATTTATAACATTTATCGGGGAAAAAATGGTAGTATACAGTAGAAAGGATTAAACTGATTAAAATTTGTTTGTTTTTCATGAATTTAATTCCTTTTAAAAGAAAATCTACTTTTTATTTTAAATTATAATGGTCCGAACCAAATCTGTAAAATACATGGTTCAAAAACTAAAATATTTAATAGATGCTGAGATGCAGTCATCTTTAAAATCGTAGTTCTTAAATAATATCAGAGCCACCTGTCGTCGATAAATAACCAAACTGAAGTGTCCAGGAAATACCTTTCGGCAGGAAGTGGGAATCTCGACCCAACGCAGTGCGGGTAGAGAAAGAGGTGCCGTAGGCAGCGGGTACTCGAAGCGAGATCTAGAGCGATTTCAGTGCAACTTTTTTATTTTTTATTTTTAATGTGATGTAAAAAAATAAATAGTGATCCAAATCTTTTGAAAATTCATTTAAATATAGTGACCAGCAAAGCGGGCGTTGCCTGCTAGTTTGTAATAAATAAATACAGTAAAGTCTCATAGCATGCGAGTGCAAGTTTGCCTCGTGAATATTACAATTTTGTTTTTTAACACCACTAAATTTATATCAAGGCAACTGCTTTATATAAAAACTAAATCGAGTATACGAACCAATAGATTGGTACTCTAAAGATTTAGTGATGTTAAAAAATAAAACTGTTTTATTTATTTGTCATCTCTGCCACCGCGTTGTACGAGACTTAGGGAAGAGTGGGGATGAGTGGGACATTTTTCATGTTTTTATTAATAACGTTCACCATATGTAATTCAGATTTTTGTAACACTGTACACTTCAGTAAGTACACTTCAGTAATCAGTTACATATAAGCATACTAACTTTAATAAAATGTTATCATTTTTAATTAATAATATATTTTTTTTTTTAATGCATGTGCATTGTGCCATTCATCCCCACCTATTGGGAGGAATGGGACAAGACTGGAGTTAACAAAGAAAAGAATACAAAATGAAAAGTAAATAAATTTTTAAAGTTAAATTGGTTTATGTGATTTTATTACACACTATGAATTTATTGAAATTAACATAAACTGATGTATTGACTCACATTAACATCAAAAGGTAAAAGTCCTTTGGTTCGCACAGTTCCTAGTGCTCTAGGCTTTGGTAATTTAATCTAATAAGATCTAATCTATAAATAAATAATTAAGACACTAGAAAGATGTAAATCATTATAATAGAGTACAGATTATCCAGATAAATTTTTGTTTCCGACTGATCGGGAAAAATAACCATTCTATTCTGTATTACGTTAAAAATCACCAGGATTTATTTAATTAGCGTGACTGAAATTGTGATTTTAATCAAATTATTATTAGCTTATTATTATTATTATTTTTAATTATTGATATTATTGATTTAAGTTGCATTGAATATTCTAACTTGTAATTTTTTTTTTATCGTAATTAATATAAACAAAAATCGGAACAATTAATTTCAATCTATTTTTCTCTAAATCCATGCTATTTTTATAATTCCATGTTATAACTACTGAACTATAGGTTATAAAAATATTGAAAATCTATTTACGATTTGTTTTAATATAATTCTTGTGTACAATTTTAAATTAGCACATAGTGGGGAATGTCCCATTCATCCCCATTCAAACTGTCCCATTCATCCCCTCTCCGCACCACCACATGATCATATAAAACGGGAAATAGGCATCATGAACAATTGTCAATATCCTTCTTGAATATCATAAACACAATAAAAGATTATGCCTTTTCACCACATAAGAGTTATATTAACTTTAAGCAAATAGTTAATTTCTTAATTACTACTTAATTGAATCAGTAAAAGTTACTTTAACAGGAGAAAAATACATTTTAATTTTTTTCTGCCCTTCTATAGATAGCACAATTCTGAAACTGCACTTGATGAATGACCTCAGTCAGAGCCTGATTAAGGGGGAAGCACACATTATTTATACTTACACCATTATTTTTTAACAAATACTTTCCTCCTATAATAAACAGAAAATTCTAATTAAAAATTATTTTAAAAGAATTCTGGTGTCTAATAACGGTGAGTAAATTGGATTGTTTTACACCGTTCATTTTTTATAAAAAAAAAAAATGCGTGTGGCACTCGAGGACTGCCGCGGTAAAGCTATTGCATAGCATTTTTTATCAACTTATGCAATTATAATTATTTATTTAATTTATTTATGCAGTATTTTTTTTTCTTTGATATTAATTCAAGTTACACTTTTTGAGCGTGGTGACCGATAAGAAAACAAATTTTTTTCTTATTGAATAAATGAGAATGTATCAGCAATGAGAATATATCAAAAATATCCGCAATCGATTTGTAGGTATCGAAAACCTCGATGTACCAAATTTGAATGATCTAACTCTATTTTTTGAGAAAAGGTATTTTAATAGGTTTTTAAAGGCCTGCAAGTCGAATGGGGATATTCAAGTTTTTTCTTTGATATAATTTCAAGTTACACTTTTTGAGCGTGATGACCGATAAGAAAACAAATTTTAATAGAGAATAGGTATTTAATAGGTTTTAAAGGCCTGCAAGTCGAATGGGGATATTCAAGTTTTTTCTTTGATATTAATGAATAAGATAATAATAATGATAAGAAAACAAATTTTAATAGAGAAAAGGTATTTTAATAGGTTTTAAAGGCCTGCAAGTCGAATGGGGATATTCACATTTTTCTTTGATATTAATTCAAGTTACACTTTTTGAGCGTGGTGACTGATAAGAAAACAAATTTTAATAGATAAAAGGTATTTAATAGGTTTTAAAGGCCTGCAAGTCGAATGGGGATATTCAAGTTTTTTCTTTGATATTAATTCAAGTTACACTTTTTGAGCGGGGTGACCGATAAGAAAACAAATTTTAATAGAGAAAAGGTATTTAATAGGTTTTAAAGACCTGCAAGTCGAATGGGGATATTCAAGTTTTTTCTTTGATATTAATGAATAAGATAACAATAATGATAAAATAACAATAATGATAAGAAAACAAATTTTAATAGAGAAAAGGTAGTTTATAGGTTTTAAAGGCCTGCAAGTCGAATGGGGATATTCAAGTTTTTTCTTTGATATTAATTCAAGTTACACTTTTTGAGCGTGGTGACGAATAAGAAAACAAATTTTAATAGAGAAAAGGTATTTAATAGGTTTTAAAGGCCTGCAAGTCGAATGGGGATATTCAAATTTTTTCTTTGATATTAATTCAAGTTACACTTTTTGAGCGTGGTGACCGATAAGAAAACGAATTTTAATAGAGAAAAGGTATTTAATAGGTTTTAAAGGCCTGCAAGTCGAATGGGGATATTCAAGTTTTTTCTTTCATATTAATTCAAGTTACACTTTTTGAGCGTGGTGACCGATAAGAAAACAAATTTTAATAGAGAAAAGGTATTTAATAGGTTTTAAAGGCCTGCAAGTCGAATGGGGATATTCAAGTTTTTTCTTTGATATTAATTCAAATTACACTTTTTGAGCGTGGTGACCGATATAAAACAAATTTTAATAGAGAAAAAGTATTTAATAGGTTTTAAAGGCCTGCAAGTCGAATGGGGATATTCAAGGTTTTTCTTTGATATTAATGAATAAGATAACAATAATGATAAGATAACAATAATGATAAGAAAACAAATTTTAATAGAGAAAAGGTATTTAATAGGTTTTAAAGGCCTGCAAGTCGAATGGGGATATGCAAGTTTTTTCTTTGATATTAATTCAAGTTACACTTTTTGAGCGTGGTGACCGATAAGAAAACAAATTTTAATAGAGAAAAGGAATTTTAATAGGTTTTAAAGGCCTGCAAGTCGAATGGGGATATTCAAGTTTTTTCTTTGATATTAATTCAAGTTACACTTTTTTAGCGTGGTGACCGATAAGAAAACAAATTTTAATAGAGAAAAGGTATTTAATAGGTTTCAAGGTCTGCGAGTCGAATGGGGATATTCAAGTTTTATCTGATCTACTTTATACAAAAATTTTACGCGTACAGCTATTCACTGTTGTACATAAATGATAGATACCTACCTATACACCTATATACTTTCTCACAAACAGCTGCTTACGTATTTTTCCGATTTCGGAGCAGCTCGTCTCGATCCGTGCGAGCTTCGTACAGCCGAAGTCTACCGAAGTCTGCCGAACTGTGTTAGGTTTTTTTTTTCGTTACGGAATTTTTTGATTCGGTCGCCGCGCTCAAAGCCCGCGATAAAAGCTATACAATAGCTTAAAACATTTCCTCGTCAAAGCGTGGAATTTCTATGACATGAAGTAAAAAATAATTGTAAAAATATTCCGGTGAGATCAGAGATAATGTGTGCTTCCCCCTTAATCAGGCTCTGACCTCAGTAGTGCCATATATCAAAAAATTGTCAAGTTTCTGGTGCTTGCAAAACATAAAAATGTTGCTACTGTTCCATCCATCCCCACTCTCCCATACGGTAAAAGTTGAAACGAAATTTTGGGGCAAGATGTAAAATGTTACAAATTTCCCTTTGTGTTTTGATTCATGTAATCAGACATTCTACTTTAAATGTTAACAAGCAAATTATTTATTGTATGCATTTTTTTAACATAAGGAACTATAAAAAAGAGATCTGAAAGAGCATCAAAGGGTCAAGATATATACGATTTGGCTACAGCTGAAATCTTCGAAAAAAGTACAAATATTACACACCCATCACCCGAAAGAAAAATATTTGAAAAATAATTAAAAAGTAACACAAACATAAAGAGAAAGGAAAAGATTATAGGAAGAAACAAACAAACAAATGAATAAATAAATGAAAGGATAAAATTATAAATAAAATGTCTTCAATTCCAGATACAGATTCTAAATTAGAGGAGTGGTTTGCGGAGATGCCTACGACCAGAGCTCGAAGTCTCCGCCCATTTTCAGGAAAATTTCAGAAATGAAAAATTTTTGGCTTCTTAGCCGCTACTATATTTATACAGAAATATTTTCTGTGTTTTTATATTATAGTGCTGTGATTATTTAATCACGAATTAAAAAATATTGTTTTAAAATAGTGGTAGGAAAAAAACAGAAATTTCTCATCAATGAGAGTGTCCTGAAAAAAGGGCGGAGAATTCGAGCTCTGCTAAACCCTCTCTGAAAATAGGTATAATGCTTAATTTGCAAAATGTGAGCTCGCATTAAATGTATGAGAGGGAACAAAATATCATTTGTTTGAATTAATTTCAACTCTGACTGAGATTGATTTTTATGTTGATTTTATATTTAATTTTCTCTTTATTTTACTAAAAATTCATTTGATATAATTCATCGTTACTATACCAAGAAGGTTATAATTTAATATTAGTTATTAATTGCCTCTTTTATTAAAATAATAAAAATTGATAACAAAAAACATTTTGAAATATTTTCGCTTTCATTGTTAGGGTTCCCTTCGTATCTGTTCCAATTTGCCCCGAATCGACTTAAGATTCTGCATTATTTTGAAGAAAAATATATCTTCACAGAGCTGCCAACCTAATCCGGCAAATTGTTAGTACCGCCCATTTTTCTACACCACTTAATTTTTAGAGTATATATTTACAAATTTTACTCTTCAAATATATTTACAATGAATTAAGAAAACAAATACTCTAAAAATTAAGTGGTGTAGAAAAATGGGCGGTACTATAAATTTGCCGGATTAGGTTGGCAGCTCTGTCTTCATGATCACCGTTATCATTTTTGTGTTTCAAATTAAGACAGTGCTGCATAGTAAAAATGAGTCATGACTTTTATTGTTCAAAACATTTAACAAGATTCAAAAGTAGTAATCCAAATTGATGAATAAATTGTGAAAAAAATAAACGAAAAAAAAAAAAAAAAAAAAACAGCTTTGCATAAAATTCTGCAGTGAATCAAAGTGAGAATCTAGAATGTCATGACTGGCTTTAACAGATGTAAAAGTTCGTATAGGACAGAGTTAATAACACGAGCCGTTTAACCCTTTTCCGGTCCCATTTAAATTCACTCCTCTGGTCAGTGTTACCAAATTTAGGGACTTTTTTATTCAATGTCCACCACTAAAGTTTAACTGTAAAGGTTACCTAATCACTTTAATGGACTTCGAGAGACGGTTGAGTGCTGAGTTCCCGGGGTCCATTGGTGATCCCACACCTTCCTCAGCGAACCAGATGTAGGAAGCAGAGATGGATCAGGATCTTGATGGCTTAAAAAAAAAAAAAAAAACATAAAGGGGGGCCGACATACAAGAAACATAAGTCTGAGCTCATAGAGAAATAGGACAGCAAAAAGTGAAAATGACCACTTAAAACTAAATTTAAAAATGAAGTTAAAGGACTTGAAAACCGTGAAAAGCAAGATTTGAAGGAACTTTAAGTATAGAAGTACAATATCTAACAAATAAAAATAAAATTTAAGTATAGCATTACGAACACTAAAACAAATATTTTTGGTAAATTTTTCAATTTTTAATGATTATATATATATATATATACAGTCGGTAACAAAAGTGACCGAACACTAGCAAAAATTCCTATGTAAAAAAAGTATTCTTCATTCGGTTTTGTTAAATAAATCCTTACCGAATCATGTTCTTACACTGACTAAGAACAGGATTCGACAAGGATTTATGTAACAAAACCGTATGAAGTGTACTATTTTTACATAGGAATTTTTGCTAGTGTTCGGACACTTTTGTTACCAACTGTACAAGAAGACAAGAAAACAGCGAAAAACTAAAGAAGAAAAGATAGGATAATACCGACATTTGGGCGTCGTCTATTAGCTGGATCCGTGTGGTCATACTCATACACATCAAGAGTGTTTAAAGCTTGCTTCTCTATGGATTCTAAATGTTCGTGGAATTAATATTAAGGTGTTGTAAAAAATTTTCAAGACGTGGAAAGTTGATTTCACGATACATTTGATAGTTATGAATATAAAAGGGTAAATTTCTCCATTATATATATAAAATATTACTCCTCAAAATTATTCGTGATAGTTGAATAAAAGAATCCCTAAATTTGTAATTATTATTTATAGCGCTTTAGAGCGTTAGGGTCTACAGAGGGTTAAAGAAAGAAGTGAGCTATCCCCTAAATGAAAAAACTCGTTCAAATAACGTTTTTTGCATTGAGGGTAGTACTTTCCGATTCTGTAACAAAGAAAAGTTTTAACATTAAATGAGAGAAAATCATAGACCCCCTAGGGAGTCGCGGCAGATCCTCATGCGTGGTTCTTACAATTTAAGAACCGCTCATTCAGATATTGTACCTGACATTTTAGATAATTTTTAAAAAGAAGTAACAGTCACACAAATTACCATCAGACCTTTCGAATTAAATATTTTCATATTCAGGCAAAGATTCTATAAGATGTCATCAAAATTTAAATCCAGCTTCCTTAAAGGACGTAATTAAAATTGGCATAAAATGGAATTGTAAATTGTGTGTAAAAGTATAAAATAAGTTTCTTCGCTCTACGCCAAACAATTTAAATACTACAATTAATCATAACTTTTGAAGCCAGTGCGAAATTAAATAAAAATTTATTCTTTTTTACAGATTTGTTTTTAAATCTATAGCTATAAATGTTGTTGTCTCGAATGATTCATCTTCATAGTTTACTTTATTATTTTATCACAATATACAATTAGTACATTAATAACATCTAAAAAATCCTTCACAAATCGGTATTTACGTTAGAGTCTTCTTTGCAAACTTTTGCAGCTTACGAAATCTTAATTGTTCATTTGAATCTAAGTATTCTTCGGCTTTGTTTTCCAGATGCCAAAGTAAGAAAGAAGTACATTTTCGAATAGAATTTGATTTTTGCATTAAATAAAAGTATCAATTTTTATTTCATTTTGCGCCAAATTTTTTATTTAAAATTTTATGATTAATTTGGTGTTTATGTTGTTTGGCGAAGGAATTTATTTTATACTTTTAAGCGCAATTTACAACTTAATTTTATCTTTCGTTGTTTGAATAACAGTTGTTCTTTGGAGTCAGTTCTATTTTTTTAGAAAAAGATTTTTTTTTTTCTTTTCTTTTCGGCGAAAATGTATTCATATAGCAGAACACCAGAAGACGTTCAACGTCAGTTTCACAAATCATAACCAGCAAGAAAAATGTCTCAACTCAAAATAGTTATAAGATAAAAAACTTTTTATAAACCATGATTTTAAATTTTCTGTTGAATCATAGCTATAGAACTAACCCCATTAGCACTTTATCAATGCGTACTGTTACGAAATTGTAAATAATTGTATTTATTTTTGCATAAATTCTTTCAAAGAGGCTTAGTAAGTTGATAAAATGTCAATTTTCTGCATTTCCAGCTCTTTTTCGCGTTAAAATAACTTAATCTTCCCTTTAAAACACATTAAAAAGCTCCAATAGGCAGGCCGTACTTTGAACTTTACATAGCATATGTCATATTTGTCATCCACTACCTGCAACGCGTGCTACATAGTTCAAGTGTAGTGTGCGTAGTGCAGGAAATTGCGAAGAAAAATGTGCATGTTTTAGGCGTTCTGTTTTTAGCATTAATGTCAATAAACTGTGTTTTCATACTAAATTCACGATGTTCTACAACGTTGTAACTTTTTTTTTCCCCCTTATCTTCAACTGTTTTCGAGATAGGAACGCTAACTCCACTGTTTTCCACCAGGTGGCACTGTAATCGGTTTAATTTCGTAGCACATGGTCACTTTACTACACTTACATACCACCGTTCAGCTGTTAAAAGAGTTTCAGCCGAGATTTGTGGGCACCCTGTATTTTGTTTGTATCGAAGAGATATTACAATAGGACCTATTTCAAGCCAAGACATGCACCTACAACAAGAAAAAAAAAAGTATCAAAATTGGAGCATCCGTTAAGAAGTTATGTGCTAAAAAAAAAAAAAGAAAAGAAAAAAAAAAAAAAAAACTACAGTTTGAATTGAGAACCTCCTCTTTTTTTAAGTCGGTTAAAAATATAATCAAAAGAAATAATAGTTTTTTTTTTTCAACAAAAATTACGTCAAAATAAATAAATAAAATGCATCGTCAACATGGTGACAAAAATTTAAAAGTCACCATAAGGGTCCTATACTGAACGCGTACTGCCTGATTGAAGTAAAAAAAGTTGGTCATCAAACAGGAATTTTATCTTGAAACCTTTCTTTGAATTATTTTGCTTGGTTTTAATATCGCACAATATTAATTTGGTTCTAATAATAATTCGACTTCTGATGCATAAAATTTACATTGGGTGGTGAAATTGGCTATGAGATTTATGAGTTTCAAATTTCAAAGGTATATAAGAAATGAAATAAAATGCGAATTTTTTGCACGGGTTTGCTACTTTCTAATATGACCACCAAATTAAAAATCCGGTGTGAAACAACCACAAGATTTCCATTAACCACTATTGCACGTATTATATGCATTTTTCGGGGATTACGATATCAGAAGATATGAAATTGACCTAACGAAATAGACACCTAAAATTTTTCCGGTAAGAAAAATTTGATACACGTGTAAAGACACATAAAACAAAGTTTACATAACGAGTTTAAAAAAAACTTGTTAGGAATATTTTTGGAAACACCAGTTTCCGAGATCTAAAACTGACCTACCTAAGCAGGAGGATTTTTAATTTTCCTGTAATGAACACATAATACATGAGAAAGGATATCTAAGATGGATTTATGTAACAATTATGAAAAAAAATCATTAGAGCCGTTTTTGAGACACCAACTTTCACCAAATCTTCGCATACTAAATTATTGACTGGAAAAAAATTATTATATGCATATGGATATTTAAAAAGGAGTTAATATGGCGAGTATGAAAAAAATCAGTGCAGCCATTTTTAAAGAAACGCGCTTGCCAGTCGTGAAATTGAGCTATACAGGACAGGACGCCTATCAATTTTCCTGATCTAAGCAACTATATCATTCGAAAAGACATCTAATAGAGTGTTTATATAACAACTTCGATGAAAATCGTTCTAGCCGTTTTAGAGATACAAACTTACGGTCCCACTTCTGGTTTTTCAATTTTCACCAAAATTTGGAAAAATTCATCTGTTGAAAAGGCCTGTCTCAATACGGAAGTTTCGTAGTTCTATCATTATAAGTTTCAGAGATATGATACCCAGAAGGTTCCCCACATACATACATACACACTGACGAATTACCAAAAACATCTTTTTTTGGACTCAGGAGACCCTAAAACGTATAAATCAGGTTAAACTCAATATCGAATTTTTGAACCGGATACCTACGGTAGTCCGGTAAAGTTCTGTCCATACACCATAATGATAAGAAAATTTTTGGGTATCCCAATAAATAAGCCACAATCACTCTACACCAAAATTATAGGTAAAGCTAGTTCAAGTGAAGCTCATAAACATTTGTATTGTATGGATTTTTAAGTGAATCTGATTATTTTTGTTACTACTATCACTGTCAGGGTACAAGCACATAAATAGGGAGAAACCAAAACTCCACTGACATTTCGGAAAAATAAATATTTCTCTCCCAAATTCGCCTTCTGTATGTCTTTTTTCATATGTATGTGATTCATAAAACTGCTATTCAACGGATACGGATTAATCCCGCCTAAATTGAAATGTTCGTTACGCTTAATTAATTACACGCGGAGAACTTATTACCGTACTGGCGCTCACACGTTTCACACAAATCATATTATCATGTATTAAATCACATATCACTTAAATGGGTACTCAATAAATGTTTAAAAATAATAAAAATTTCTTAATATTTCTGGTGTAAAGTATGCAGTAATTTTTTTTTTCGTTGATCAAGGAAAGGACATTTTCAGTGCTATTACATCCAGTAAACATCCATTTCTAAAGGGTTAACAAAACGTTTTGGGACATCGGTTCCCATACAATTCTGAATCCTTGTTCACTACCTCCCCTTTAAGTTTTTCCCGTGATCTCGGAATCACACTTTATTTATTTATATATTTATACAGGGTGATTCTAAGGTCATGGGACAAACTTGGAGGGGAGGTAGAGAACATTACAAATATTGAGGATTGCATGGAAACTCATGACTGCAATCGTCATTTTAACCCTGTAAAAACCTTATGTTTCTGCTTGTATATGGGCATGACTCTCAAATGTTACATCATATTTAAAAAAAAAAAAAAAAGAAGAAAGAAAGAAAGAAAGAAAAATAGGTTTTGCATGGTAATGTTTCCATAAAATAAATTATTATTATTACTATTATTATTTTAATCGATGAATTTTATCGCACTAATTGCATCAATACGAACAATGTGCACGATTTTACGAAGTAATGAAACATACAAGATTTTAAAACGTATACAGTAGGCGGAGTTATACAAGAGCCAAAAACATCCTGTTCTTAAAGGATTAAAATGACGTTTGCGGCCATGAATTCCTATACAATTCTCAATACTTGCGATGTTCTCCAGCTCTTCTCCAAGTTTGGCTCGTGATCTCAGAATTACCCTTTACATATGAAAATGCATACCTTACCAACAGTTACTGTATTATTTTTGAAGTTTTTGGATGTTTTATCTCTTTTATTTTTATATTCTTTTATTTATTTTTTTTTTTTTTACTTTTTGTCAAAGGAAAAAAAGCTTTATTCAGTTACTCTATTTTGCTTGAAAGCGTTCCATCAGCCTAAAAAGCTGAAAAATCGCTTTTGTACATAGCTGACAATATTTTAATTTATTCCGGAGCATTTTTAGCCACGCCTTCGATTCGCACCGCTTTATTTTTAGAATACTTTTCTCCAAAGTACAGCTATGATAAAATAAGAAAAATTCACTCCTTACAAAAAAAAAAAAAAAAAAAAAAGTGGCATAAAAGAAAGAAGGAGCTAAAAATGCTCCGGAATAAATTAAAATGTCGGCAGCTATGCTTTGTATATAGTTAATATGTTTATCAATTGATATAATTTGAAGATAATTATGAAAGAACATAATTATGATACATGATCGTGAAAACTGTAAGATTTATAAATAACATTAATGTAGAGTAGCTCGGAAATTGTAACTTGAGATTAATGAAAGTTAATACATTTTAGAATAGTGGCAGTGATCTTGGTTCCTACATAGCTGCCAATATTTTAATTTATTCCGGAGTAATTTTAGCCCCGCCTCTAATTCGTACCACTTATCTTTTAAAAGCAATTTTTTCTTATTTTATCAAAATTATGTACTGAAGAAAATTTTTCTATAAATAAAGTGGTGCTAATTAAAGGCGAGGCTAAAAGTAAATTAAAATATTGGCAGCTACGGTTCCTACCGCCCACTGCTGGGCGTTCCAGTGCTCGTGATTGACAGTAAAGGTTTTATATGATATGAAGCTATGCATTATTTATTATTATTATAAGTTTAATTTACTTTTGAAAAATTGAATGCTAAAGAATTGACATAATTTTTCATTAAAACTTCAATTTTTCCCAACCTTTTCTTAGTTAAATGGTGAATTTTCAGAATTTTGCAGTATGGTACACACAAAAAAGTTCCAATTAATAGAAACAAGATGTGATCATCTGATAACACACTTATAGCAGGAGTCGTATTCCCCGCCTTTTTTTTTTTTTTTTTTTTTTTTTTTTTTTAGGACACATTTAGAGGTGGGGATCCGGACATAGGGACAAAATCTCGCATAAAAAAAATAATACGATCTATTTGAAAATTTGATTTTGTGTCACGCGTGATCTCTGGCGGGGGCCACAGTAGCCCGAAACATTTTTGAACTGAGCTCGCCCGAACCCGAAACATTTTGTGTGATCAGAGCCCGAGCCCGATACTGAAAGTGGTACGCTATGCAACGCATACACAATAGTAGAATTAAGTACCGTTTTCATTTTCAAATTAATTTTCTTATTACCAATCTTCAATTTAAATAACTATAAATGTTATATAACAATTTATAATGTCTGTGTCTCTGTACACATTTATATAATACACTAAGCGACAAAAAAAAAGCCGCACTGCAGAAAAAATGACTTATACCTTTTTTATTTGTAATAACTTTAAAATTAATGTTTGAAACAAATAAAACTGTCTTGTTTGCATAATACCAAAGGTATGAAATGATACCTATGTATATTTTCGATTTAATAATTCGCTTTATTGCACTTTACGAAGTACTTTTTAAAAATCTGCATAAAATTTTCTTTTTGAACATAATGCAATAACTATACACTTTGCATTCTATTATGATTTATTATATGAAATAAACAAGTTATATTTTAATATATGAAATAAAACTATTTATTTGTTAGATTTAAGCAATGTTTTGTTAAAAATATGTATTCTGCATTGGGTTAATTCCACCTTTATATGGAATTACTGCATTAATGCGCAATGGCATAGTTTTATACAGTGTTTTATTATAAATATCAGAAATTTCAATGTGCCAAATATCACAAATAAATTTTTCTAGTTCTGGCAGAGTTATAGGCTGCAAATTTCGAATCCTCTCCCCTCTCCCCCGCCTTTTTATAAACGAAACATTTTCGAGCGGATCGCGATTTTGACCATTTCCATGTCTGGTAAAGAAGAAATTCTACTATATCCTTTGTGGTATTTAACTTAAAGTGAAAAAAAGTATGATTACTTACAGAATTATAGGTTCTCATGGGAATGTATAAGAAATTTTGACAATTTGAAGTGAATAAACTTACCACAGACGCCGTGAAGAAGGTGCCTTATTATCTTCAAATGCTGTTTACGGAAATGTCTAAGATACCTCCAAAATAGTCGGTCAGGCACCACTTTTATGCATATTGTGTTTTATTTCGAGTTAATTGATCCCTTGAGCATAAAAATTTCCCCGAGTGTTTGAAAAGTTATGCACCTCTGTACCATAATGTACGGAGAATGTGTCACTGTTTTAAAAGTGCGATTTTCATTAAGTCGGTCACATTTTCGTCTTCATTCTAGCTTTTTTCAACTGCAGGAAATAAAGAAAACTTGATTCATCAGAGAAAACCAGTTCAGCCTAATAATTAACTGATAATGTTTTTAAATTTTGGTCAACTAAAGTACTGTTTTTTCTAATTCTTTTCCTTAATAATGGCTTTTTTCGCAGATCTTCCGTTCTTTAACCCACTTTGTTTAATTGTTCCCGCATTGTTTTTGAAGAAAGTAATTTACTATACACTTTTTAAAAATCTTTTTTAAGTTCTGAACATGATACAAATCGATTTTTTAAACATTCGCATTTTAACTTGCGGTTATCTTGCTTGGATGAGCAACATGACCGCCTAAAGCCAAATTCCCAGTTTAAACGGCCAAAAAAATTTATACTTTGCTAAAATTCATTTTACCAATATTTCGTTAGCATTTAATTATTTTGCCATCTCACGTATTAAAATATTTTTTGATTTTCATTTAAAAATTAATACTTTTTGTGGCATCGTTAACTGCCTTATTCTTACCATTTTTGAAATAATTTCTAAAATTACAATTTTCTTGACAATTGCATTTTGTTTTTAACACTAGACTCCAAGCTAAAGTGTATGTGGAGGACAACATAGCAAAATCTGTTCGAAAATTTGCTTTTTAAACGATAAAATTCACGGTTGTAGAAGGCGAAAAAGAAAACATCCTAGTGCGGCTTTTTTTTTGTCGCTTAGTGTATATATTTATAGTGCAGCCCATTGTTTATAACGCTCCTATCGGGGGACAAAAAATTGATCCGAATGAGTGATATAATGAGGCCTAATATAACGAAGGAGGAAGGATTACTGTATAACACTATGACATAATATGCATCCCGTTGAAAAAAAAAGTTCTATTTAGAAAAAGGAAAGTCAAAGCTACTAAGGTTTGCAAGATTATTTTGTGATTTATAACCTATCATGACTATTATGGCATTACTAAAGGTGCTCTCAAAATGAATAAAATTTCTTTTTTTTTTTTACATTTTTCAGTTAGTGAAGAATAAAATAAACGGAACTTTTAGCTTGAATACAACTTTAGCTTTATACAACATTACTAATAATTACCAACTCATTTTTGCTTTGTATTCATTTAGGTACATCGGCGGTATTTTGTCCTCACGATATTTTGTCCCGCGAGATTTTGTCCCCAACCCTTAGAGGTGAAATTTTTCTGCCTGTTTTGCCACACCTTCATTCTTACAGAAATTTTTATTGTACAGTCAGAAAAAAAAAAAAAAAAAAAAAAAAAATAGTCCCCCCTTACTATTTCGCCGTAAATTACACTGTTGTGTGTGAAAATCGGCCCCAACATTTTTTTTTTTGCAAATTCTTATGTAAAATGACCTATTGAATCCGAATATAACGCCCATTTCGTCCTATTACCCCCCCCCCCTTTTTTTTTAGGGACGCCCTCCTATTTTTATTACTTTTTGGTAATTTTATGGCTATAAATTTGATTTGTAGGGGAGGAAAGGATTATTTTAACTGTTAAATAACTTTTGAGGAGCTACAGAATTCAAATATTCTAAAATATGATTATGAACGTTTGCAGCAAGAGGAAAATGTGGGGGTGGCCCCTGAAATTGAACATTACATTTATTATATTTTATTAATCAATTATTATTATTATTTATTATTACATTATATTTTTTTGTTTCTAAGTGTTAAAATAATTCTTTTCCATTCTCCAAATCAAATTTATGGCCATAAAATTATCGAGCAGTGATAAAAATTGGGGAAGGGGTGGTGTTCCGAGAAAACAGTGGGTAATTGGGCAAAATGGTAGTCCTATTCGGATTCAGGAGGTCATTTTACATATTAATCAGCAAAAATGGTATCAGAGTTCCTTTCTTTTTTTTCTTTTTTGCAGTGCAGTGTTTTTGTAGAAATATACAAAGTTGGATCCAATTGGGTCAGACCCAATGGGCTTTTTCTGAAAAACCTATAATTTTGTCGACTTTGGGGTTTTTTCAGTTTTATGACGGAAAAAAAAAAAAAAAAAAAAAAAAAAGCAAAATACTAAACATCCGAAAGCCAATTTTTTATTTTTTAACAAAATTGTTTACATGAAAAATGAGTTTCACTTTTTGTTATAATTTTTACAAATAGAAGATTTAGCTAGACTGCCTTATCCACAGGAGGGAGGGGGGGTAATGTGGGTAATCCCCAGCCCCATGATTGGATTACCCCTCCCATGATTTGTGTCTGGATACGCCACTGATTTAGCATTGTATTTACATTTAGTTGCTTATTACAATAGTGCGACAACTAAAAAATAGCTGACATAAGTAGTATCTGCTCATTTCTTCATCATATTGTTGCGTACTTGGGGGTTCGTGTGTTGTCTGAGAATGAAAGGCCAAACGTACAAAAATTCAGTAATTTATTCACAGAAAATTCCAGAAAAATGCAGGTCTTTAAACCAAGTATCAGCTTCAATTCAAACAGTAAACACAGCTTAAACAACAGCTGTCAATAGCAAATCCACAGTACAAACTGTATAGCAATAACACTTGAAGCAAGTCTCTCTCAAAGAGGCTCAAGAGCAATGCAAGCACTAGCGAAGCTGGCTGAGATCTGAACTGAACTGACTGCCTTGGCGAGGAAGCGCTCCTTATATGCTGTTCCATGGAACCCAGATTTTTCGAGAAAACTCTAGAAAGTGGTCAACCAATCAACTTACAGCTTCCATATTTGGTATATCCCATATAAGTATTTTCTCGTCAAGGTCGCCAAATTTGGCGCCAAATCCATTACCTGCATTACTGGGGCTTTTTAATGCGTTTTTAAGGGAAAATAAGGCTATTTCAACGCTAAAACGACTAGAAATGCACAAAATTAGCACTTTATCAACTTACTAAGCCTCTTTGAAAGAATTTATACAAAAATAAACACAATTATTTACAATTTCGTAACACTATATTTGTTCTCATAAATATTTATTATCGAACATTTTATATTCAAGATTAAAGTAATGAACTTTGCTGGTGGTCATTTTCCAGTCATAGACTGAAATGCCTGACCAACTAGGCTAACCTTCACTTACCTTGGCATTTTTATCTTTATTGATTTGCTGCGTCAATTTTGCGTTTAAATGGTCATGCAATAATTTTCATAATGCACATTTATATGAAATTTTGTCCTATTCAGCTATGTTATTAAAATTATAAATTTTGTATAAATTTACAAAGATTACAAAATCAAAATTAAAATCGGGGTTCTGGCCAGTTCATAAGGGATGCTATTTTAAAACTGGTCTAAATTTTTAACATCATTCATTTGTAGTAGTCTACAGAAACTAACAATAAGCTGACTAACTTAAATATGTATACTACCAGTGTTGCCAGATCTGGTGGATTTTTCATTCAACAGTCACCAATAATTTTTTACTTTCTCTTACCCATAGGGTCGAGAAAGTGCATTTCGAACGTGCGTTTTTGTTATATTTGCATGTTCTGAGGTCCCCTGAATACAAAAATCATGTTTTTAGCGAATGGTCTGTGTGCGTGCCTGTTATCAGCATATCTCACGAATAAATAGTAGCAGAAATTCCAAACTCGGTATTCTAAATGTGTATCATAAGAGGATAATATAGTAAGCTTTTCGTTGAGATGAAGCAAATGGTTCGTGTACAGGGACACTCAAAAGTATTCAAATACATTATGTCTATGGAGGAAATTGCAGGTAAGTAGAGTTTAACATCTATAGACTGCACCAAACCAAATGAAACGAATATATATTTTTTGTAATAGAGATAGTCAACTGGGAAAAAAATTTGTGTATGTAGGAGCCTCGCCTCCCCCCCACCTCGAGGGTAGTAAATTTTCATGATGGGTATCTTTCAAAAGAGCTCGCCAATACTTTTAAAATGAATGGCTGAACCATCGATCTGCGACAATTTAAAATAAAGTTATCGATTTTTTTTTTTTTCATTTTTAACAAAAAAAAAAAAAAAAAAAAAAAAAAAAAAAAAGTAATATTGAGAATAAATTCAACTTTTTTTTTTTTTTAGTATTATACTACTTCTCTAATATGGAAATCGCCTGCATTATAATAAAAGATAATTTTTTTAAATAATAATTTTAATAAATTATTTTTTAAAAACAGAATTATTTTTTAATAACCGAATTAAATTCTATATAAATGTAGGTGCATTAATGAAACGGGGGGTTGAACACAGAACTAATTATCATATAAAACTCTTCCGAAGCCTAATTTGAATTTTTTAACATAGGTTTACATAACAGTACTCGTTATCTTACCTCTTAATCTCCAACCAGTATTTATAGTATTAAATTTCAGGGTAAGAGAAAGTCATGTCAGCGGCGTAGTATAGGTTTCTGCCGCCCAAGGCAGATGCCACATTTGCCGCCCCCTTTCTACACCCAGAGAAAATATGACTATTATAATTGTAAAATTTTCCAAAGCGGATAAAACGTTAAATTAGATTGGTTGATTCATTAACGTCGCACTAGACTGAACATTGGGCTATTGGTGACGGTCCGGAGACTTCGCATTACGATTTTGATTCTCTATGGAGGGATGGCACTCGCGTTTTAATAGCTCGACGACCTACGCAGGAAGTTCAGCACTTGACGGTGCAGCTTAGTTTAACAAGGACCAGACGTCGTCTCAATCTCTGCCTCTTTCGTAGACCAGACCCCCTCCGAAGCACTAACCGCGATCAGTGCTGCTTTACTCTCGGTGTTCTAAACTGAACCGAGCTTTACCAACTGGTTCACTACTGGGGTTATTAAATTAGAAATTTACGAATTTGTAATATTTTTTCTAAAATTTAAAATGTTTAAAAACTGGGAAAAAAAAAAAAAAATATATATATATATATATTAAAATATGTTTTCACTCATTGGTCGAATCTCGACCACTTTTTTCAAAGCAAAGTAATTGCCTTCTCATAAACAGAATTAAGTTGCAACACAGCAGTGTATTTGTCGGCCGATATGCATCCAAATTAAAATAGAATAGTTTTACATAATGTCCATATCATATACCATGTTTGGTACGTTTATACACTACAGAAGTTGAGATATAGCATTAACTTAAATGGAATGAATCACAACATAGCACACCACCTTTTGGGTGATATATTCCAACAGTTAATCAGCACCAATTTAAACTAAAGTCTAACCAATTGCTAATCGTGTTTAAATTCCGCCTATTGATTCACAAGATACTGTAAAATTTACACACAGAGACAAATAATTATTTTCTAAAAATGAGCGAGTCACGTTTGGAACATCTTAAAACGTGCAAATTCATCAAAAACCGGAAATAAAAAAAAATCACAAATCCAATACTTTCTTCTATACCATTTTAGATGCCAGCACCACCTACCGATTAACATGAAAAAAAAAAATGAATATATTTTCTCATAAAATTCAGTGCAGTTGTCATCAACAGATGCTGAGATATAGCAAGGAGAAACGGCATTAAAATATTAACAATAAAAATAATTTTTGATAATATGTACTCACACATTCAGTTTGGTACATTTATATAGGATAGAAGTTGAGATATAACTTTCCCGTAAACGGAAAATATTGCTGAATAGCAGCACCACCTATCGTCTGATATGCATCCAAAATGAATCAGCATAGTTTTACCTAATAACATCTCTTACAGCAAGTTTCGTACATTTATACACTATAAAAGCTTATTGTCGTCCCTAAAAAGGATTCAATTGCAATTTAACAGTGCTACTTGTTGGCCGATATGCATTCAAACTGAATCAGCAGAGATTTATTTAATATATACCTATAAGTTTGGTACACTGTAGATGCTGAGCTTTTTCTGAAATGAGAGGAAATCGCAACGTGGAAACGCTCCCTGTTGGATGATATAGCCCAAAAGCTAATCGGAACCAATTCAAACCAAGGTCCAACCAAATATCAAGTTCGGTTAAATTAAGTCCATTGGTTCGCGAAGTACAGTGTTCGAACTCAAAAAGACAGACATTTTCTAAAAATGGTCAAACTGAGTTCAGGAAATCTCACGTATAACTTCATTGAAAACCAGAAATCTAATTTATTTATTTATTTTTTTTTATCTTATACTTTCTTCTTACACAGGCAGAAGATAGAATAATAAAAAATCCATTTATTTATTTATTTTTTAAATAAGTTGTTAATTTCAGTTAATTCAAATGCAAGGAAATCTCAAAACGTGTAAATTCATCGAAAACCGGAAATCATTTTTCTTTTTAAATCTTATACTTTCTTCTTATATATGCAGAAGATAGAATAATAAATCCATTTTTTTTAAATAAGTAGTCAATTTCAGTTAATTGAAATGCAAAGAAATCTCAAAACGTGTAAATTGAGCAAAAACCGGAAATTGAATTTTTTCCTTATCTTCTTTTTTCTTACATATGCAGAATCTAGTAATAAATCCACTTTTATAAAAATAAGTAGTCAATTTCAGTTAATTGAAACGTAAGGAAATCTCAAAACGTGTAAATTCATCAAAAACAAGAAATCATTTTTTTTTTTAATCTTATACTTTCTTCTTATATAAGCAAAAGATAGAATAATAAATCCTTTTTTTTTTTTTTTTTAATAAGTAGTCAATTTTAGTTAATTGAAATGCAAGGAATTCTCAAAACGTGTAAATTCAGCGAAAACCGGAAATTGAATTTTTTTCCGTATCTTCTACTTTTTTCTGAATTTTTTTCCGTATCTTTTACTTTTTTCTTATATATGTAAAATCTAGTAATAAATCCATTTTTATAAAAAATAAGTACTGTTGGCCCGCCGAAGATTGATACCTGGTTGGCAAAGTGCCAGGACGATTCCACTCACGTTCTGGGAGACACAGCAATGAAGAGAGAGGGGAAATTTTTCTATTATTCTTGTTTCCTCTGTTATGTGTAGAATAATTAATACTCCTGCTTTGTTTTCTTTCATTTCTTTCTGTATAACAGTCTGTTTATATTGGAAATGGATCGTACATGTGGTACGAGTTCTCGGATTAAACCTCTTCATAGTGAAACGAAGCGTATTGTACATAATGTCATTAAGTTTTGCGATAAAGAAGCTTAGAAGGAAAAGCTATTGTTCCACTTTCCCAATCAGTGAAACGTACGAGTAAAATAACTAATATATCAGAAGCCACGATGGAAAGAATACGTAGAGAATCATAAGGAGAAGACAATCCAATGTTTGTATCACCAAAAAAGCGGCAAAAGAACAGTACCATCGAAAACATTTCTCTGGATAATTTTGATTGCGATGTTATTCGAAGTGCATGAGTTTTACGCAGTAAATAAGATCGTACTTACAATTCCCAAATTAATTCCTGCACTTAAAGAAAAGATAAATTTTAAGTATCAAAGAGAAACTTTGAGAAGAATTCTTCACGAAATAGGATTTAACTTCTCCGTCAGGTAAGACTTACACATTAGTCCCCTTTAAATATAGTGACCAGCGAAGCTGTCAAAGAATTCGTTGATTCACTACCTTAATTGATTTCACATTTCGTCATTTTTTAAGGGGTTATATACTAGTTTGTAAATAATAATTGACATAATTTTTAAATTAGTGTTACACACTTCAAAGAACGACTTTAATATATCCCCACAACGACATTTGGCAATTTTTTGTTGGCGATTTTGGCTAAATCATAAATCTAAAAATCATAAATGATAAAATCATAATCTAAATCATAAAATCATAAATCCAAAATAAACAACATATAGGCTGCCATATCATATCGCCAAAGAAAAATCGCCAAATTCAGCTAAGTTAAAGTTATACCTTAAAACTATCCCCTTTACAATATTATCAGTTTTTCTTTCTTTTAATTAATCGTAAAATATTTATATAACCAGATATTCAAGAATCAGTTCAAAGAAGGAAAAGAAATGCAATCAGTGAGTTTATAATTTTTTCATACCAATAAACAAAAACATCCCTAGGTACTACGGACATTCCTATTTCATAAATGGACCAACTCTTTTCACTCATGCGCAGAAGACGCCAGGGATCATCCTTCTGCGGTTTAACAGTAGTCAATTTCAGTTACTAATTGAAATGCAAGGAAATCTCAAAACGTGTAAATTCATCGAAAACCGGAAATCAAATTTTTTTCTGAATCTTATACTTTCTTCTTATATATGCAGTAATAAATCTATTTTTAAAGAAGATGTAGTAATAAATCCATTTTTTAAATAATAAGTAGTCAATTTGTCTATGTGTATAAAGAACATTTTTTTTTTTTTTAATTTCTTTAAATTTCTGAAGAATCATCATCTGTTTTAACAATAATGCATCTGTCTGGCAAATCAACGTCTTTTAATTGAACACGCCCATCTTTTATTCTTTGAGGTCAACTGTGTTGCCATTCGCGAGACACTATGGTGTGATTTTATCCCTGCCAAAAGAAAAGATTGCCATTGCCAAGGTGCTTCCGAAACAATGTATGTTCTGTAAATACGCAACCAGGAAGACGAAGATGCATTAAAAATTAATATGTATAAGTATATATATATATATATATATATATATATATATATATATATTAAAATATATATTGCTTTCTATGTTTGCGTCACTTGTATATGGGGTGGGGTGGAAGAGGAATGGAGATAGGAGAACTGCATATTGATTATTTTCCTCCCTAAATCTAAGAAAAAACAGAGGAAAGATGTCTTCAATAGATTAATTGTACAGCCATCGATGTTTCTTTACAATTTTTTGTCTCAGTGAATTGTTTTAGTCCCCCCCCCCACCACACACACATACGCTTTTTTTGTTTTCTGGTTAACACAAGAGCAAGCGAGAAAATTTGGCAAATTTTGGAGGAAAAAAAAAGAAAACATATTAAAATTTTGTAAATTAAAAATTTGAGCCGATAAAAACTCGACTAATATAAAAAATTGCCGCCCCCAGGGAAGTGCCGCCCGGGGCAGGCGCCCCCTTTGCCCCCCCTACGCTACGCCACTGAGTCATGTGAGTGACACACCAGATTATTATTGTAACGTTTGCCTAATCACTTCGAAGATTGATAATGTATTATTTACTAGCAGGCTACTCCCGCTTTGCTGGTGACTATACTTAAATGAATTTTCAAAAGAATTGGATATCACTATTTACATTTTATATCATATTATAAATAATAATTTAAAAAAAAAA